>CANXYI010706357.1:0-44943 GCA_948208565.1 Hura crepitans
GACCATCATAGCGTCAATAGCATACACATTCATTTAAAACTAGTTTACCATATATTATTCATTTATATACACATATTCATTAAACACCTTAATTATACTATCAAATACATACATATACATAACATTTGCATTATTCCATACTAGGTTTCATGCAAATTTCCATACAATTATTTCATTAATATGTTAAATTCATATTCACATACCTTAATTATGCAATTTCACCACTTTTAACCCTTCTTTTAGGCTCAATTATCCTTTCCTTTTTGTTTTCCTACATTCACATAACTCAATTTATAAGAATTCCTAGAAAATTCATTTTCACTCTAAATTGAATTTTAATTACTTTTAGAATCTTAGAATTAATCCTAATTCTCATAACTAAAATAAAAATTGAGTTTATCTTACTTACTTTTGGATGTGGCACTATTCATCCCATCACTAGTTCTCTTATTTTAGCCTTCTTTCTTGCAAAATTCCACTTCTATGGTCTTGATTGGGTGATAGAGGTTCTTTTTAGAGTGTTAATTGAGAGAAATGGTGGCTAAATCAGGGATTAGAAAAGAAAAAAACCTTAAAGGCTTTTCTTGCTAATGGCATTGGCCATTTTTTGTCCAAGGAAGAAGAAAGCTCTTTTGGTGTTACATGGGCCTTGGCACACAAGATAGGTGTTCTATGTAAGTGGCTCATGAGGCCCATTTACTTATTGCTTGATTTTTATGTCCCGAAATGCTCGATTTTGCGTCAATCTTTAAAAATTCATTTCTTTTTTTTCCAAACCTCTAAAAATTATTATTCTTATGCCATAATTCCTCATTAAATCCCTTTTAGAGGCTTATAAATTTTTAGGTCAAAATTCCATAATTTTCTCAAGTTATTATTCACTCGCGAATCTAAAAATTCTTAATAAATAGTAAATGACCTCTTAATATTAAAATTCTTTCTCTAATAGACTTATTGGAATTTTTGACCTTTAGCGTATGCTATTTTCAATTCCATCCAAGTACATCCAGGACCAATCTTGGCATAAACCCATTTTATGTTAGTATTCACTTCTTTATGATCAGTTATGTTTTATTGGTTCTGCTAAATCTTTTAATTAATTCATTTTAATCATTTTCTAGCTCATCAAAGTTTTATCACCAATACTGCCCTTTTCTAGCCTTTGTATAGTGCCCCGTACCTTTGAGAACACTATTTATGCCTCAAAAAGTATTATTAATGTAATTATGTTTTACAAGCATTGCATGGTGTGAGAGAAGAAGAAGAAGAAGAAGAAGAGAGGCTTGGTTGCTGCCCATAAGGCATATTTTTGTCCTCATATACTCCTTTTTCAATGGCTAAGATCAATCCAAGAAAAGATCCAAGGGCCCTTATTAAAATGAATCCATAAATATACTTTTTAAGCCACTTTAATTGTATTCGTCAATTTCTTTTATCAATAATCACTTGTTATGATCTCAAATAATTATACATATTCTTTCTTAGATGCCCTAAAAATACCGAACTCAAAAACTTCAAAAAATGATTAAATATGGTACTTTTTACCTCGTTTAATTTGTCATAAAATACTTCTTGATGTTCAAAAATACCAATTTCTATCCCATTATACTCCTTAGAATATTTAAGCCTCAGGGTATGGTATTTCTAAGTCCATCTAAGCAAAAACAAAATATTTTTTTGTTTTGCTTTAACTAGGTTACTATTCATAGTACGCTGCCATAAAAACTTAACTTCTATTTTTAACCTCGTTAATGACTTTATTTTCTTTCCAAACTTTACCCAAAAATATTATGACACGCCTTACTTGATTTGATTACTAGACATAAATAAGGAATGACACACAACCACCACCTATCTTATTACTTAACTAGTTTACTTAAACTCTTTTATCTTTTTTTTATATCCCACTACATAACTTCTTATCATAAAACACATAAAAACTAGTCTTCAAAAAAACTTCTTTACATCTATACTATTAAGGATCATCCTATCAAAAATTAAATAGCATAACGGCTATCTAGGGACACTAGCCTAAATAGTAACCTGCAATAAAACACACTTTTAATATCAAAACATATCTCTTCCTCATCTCGGTCCATCTGACCATCCCAACTCAACATTATCTCATTCATAAATATACATAATGTTAATACTTATCTCATATCCATTCTAATCTATACATACATAGTAGCTTATAAATCATAATATATCAATATCCATTAATAAAATGTCCTTATATATATTACAAGATCACATAAATTTTTAATATATTGCAGGCCCATAATCCATACACCAATATACATATGAGTGCTTATACACTCTTTTTACACTTTATACATATAACATACAAAAACTATGTAACCAACATCATCTTTAGATAAACCCATAATCTCTATAGCTTAAAGGTTCTTCCTTCTGAGCTATCCTTAAACTTGCACATTGCAAACAAACGATGCGCTAAGCTTTGTAGCTTAGTATTGTATCTAGTATAGCATGGCATATTCCTTTACTTTTCATTTTATTTTGAATACTTTAAATATAAAAATTCATAATATACTAGTCTGCTATGATAAAAGTCAATAATATAACATGTGTAAAAGGACATAGATAACTAGGGCATTATCAATATTAAGGATCTAAACATACATGATTTAATATATAGAACAAACATGTAAAGGAACCATTATATCAATTTGCATGATTAAATCACCCTAACTCATACATATACATAATAAATTCATATACCTAATGATTTCAAACATAATTATTATGCTTGACATAAATTTTATCATGCCTTGACTTTTATTTTAGCTTACATGTATATCATGCCTAAGCCACGATTTCATAATCTTTATCTCATAGCATGGTTATACATAACTCATCATAGGCATTACAACATTCATTCATAATAAATTAAAAGAATTCCTCATGCCTAATCTCCATACCATAATGAACATAAATAATCATTCATATATATGTACACATTCTTAACACCTTTAATAAACTCACTATTTAATATGCATGTAAAAATTCCATTTAATTTCCCCTATTCAAAATTTAAGGTTAAATCAATCATTTTATGCCCATACCTAAAAGACAACTATCTAAAATTAGATAGCGGGATTACTAGGCTCGAAGGTCATATATTGCTTGAAGGCCCAAGATATATGTACCCGATAGCACCTAAGATAATTGTACCTAAAGGTACCTAAGATAATTGTACCTGAAGGTACCCAAGATAATTGTACCATAAAGGTACTAAAGATAAATGTACCCGAAGGCACCTAGTAACTACTTTATCTCCCTATTTGATGGGTTAACCTATCTAATCTAGGTTGTCTAATTGTATAAGCTAGATTACCATGTTTATTTAAGTTTCTTCTTCTTAAAGTAAATTAAGTAAATTGTATCTTTAATTTGGTCAACAAATGTCCTTAGAGTAAAATTAATGTTCTTTATTATTTATTAAACATATTATATTACCATTCATGCAACATGAGCACACTGATTAGCATATCAACATATCCATCTTTTAGACACAATAATAGACATTATCATGAGTATTTTACTCTTTTAATAACTTTTAGGCATTCTTGCCTTATATCTGTATTATTATATCATAAGTGCTCAATGAATGCCTAAAGCACCCATCAATCCCCAATTAAGCCATTAGACCATATCATAAGCTCATTGAGCATTATGGCATTTCACAACTACCATATGCCATCTAAATCATCATATCATTTTTAGTTCATATATATGTTCAAATAGATTCTCCTAATATTACACATGTCATTACATGTTCACATGATCATTCTTATTTTTATGGTTATGCATTATTCATGACATACATAATAGGCAACATACACCCAATTATATGCCATAGGCTATTCAGTTATAGTGATGGCAAATGCCATATCATAACTAATGTTTTAGAGGCACCCATGTCAACTTTCATCATAGTAAAAGCATACTGATACACATATGTACAGTCATTGTCACACATGTATATTCATAATACATACATTATGCTTTACTTAGGCAAATTGCCTCATTACAGTATTTGTATTTCATACCATATATCCATACCATTACATAATATACATCATCATGATTATATATCAATTTAGATAAATGCCATAACCCATTACATCTTGATTTAATTCATGGAACTTACCTTATGTTCATTCATTATCCCTTTATGATTTAAGCCTTCATATATAAACATCTTGTTATAACTCATTCATGCCTTAGGTTACTTTCATACTTTTTTTACATACTCAATTATAGTTCATGCATAACAATCCATAAGCATAATAGATTAGATTCTTATCTTGGTGTATTTCTAATCATTGCTCTAGTGGTTAGTCTCCCACTTGCCATTTCTATTCTAGAAATTATTCTAGACTTCTTCTAAATCTTAATATTATACCATTTAACCTTAGAAAACATACTTATAATATTTCATGCTTACGGGTGACATGCTAAATTATTTTTCAACATAATCATATCCATTTAAACATTTCCATCATATACTTTACCAAACTGAAATCATACATAACATTCATGATATCTCATTCATTATTAATATCATAACTAATTATCCCTTAGTCACATTAAATAAATCATTATTATTCACAAATATATATGATTACATCAATTTACGTTTTCTATTCTAGTGGTTGCTGTAGACAACCCAGACCTGCTGATCTAGTGGTTATTCTAGATAGTCAAATCCACTGATCTAATTGTTGCTCTAGACAGTTGAGGCATCAAAGTCTAACGATTGCTCTAGACTACCTAGACCTTCTGATCTAGAGGTTGCTTTAGATAACCACGAAATTCACATATGGACAAACATTTCTTCCATCATGCTTTTCACATACCTAATCTTAATTTCATCCATTAATTCAAGACATTATACATACACAACATACTACAACTATCACATATCATTTTATGCCAAGTTATTTAATTAAACATATATATTTTATGCATTAAGACACACTTTTCACATATAAACTTTTATGCACACATACTATAAAGGATACACTTACTTGAATAGCATCAAATAGCACCTTAGAGCATCTATAAACCTTCTATACTCTTTTCCTATTGTTTCATCCTTATCTCCTCTTGAATATAATCTCAATCCATAATAAAAAATTCATAATAATTAAAATATGCTTCAATTCTTCAAATTAACCATAAATAGCTTTTATTGGCACTTAAATAAACCTTAAAAATACCACTTATTTGAATGGTTGTCACTATTCACCTAATAACTCTTCTATAGAAATCCTTCTAATCTAATCCATCTTCTCTTTAATTCCTATAATAAATCTGCTTTAACGACCTTTAGAAGTTGATTTAAGGTGGAAATTTCTAATTTAACCAAGCTAAAAGAGAGCTTGGTGAAGCAACATGGTAAAAACACTTATGGAAGTGGTGTGAGAAAAAAGAAGAATAAGGAAAAAAAGGGCTGGTTACTGCCCACAATAAGATTTTTTCCCTTTTATACTTCCTCATCAAAGGCCAAGATCAATCTATGAAAAGATCTAAGGGCTCACATTAAAATAAGCCCGTAATTATACTTTTTAAGCCACTTTAATTGCATTCTTCACTTTCTTTCATCAATAATCATTTGTTATGATCCTAAATAATTATACATATGATTTCTTAAAAGTCCCAAAAAATTTGTGCTAAAAAACCAAGGGAATCCGATCAAAATCACTACTTTTATCTTTACCTAATATTTATAAAATACTTCCCAAGGTTCAAAAATTCTAATACTCATACCATTATATTCCTTAATATATTTAAGCTTTAGGATGTGGCATTTCTAAGTTCATCTGAGCACTTTTAAAATTATTTTAAGATTCAACTTTAACTATGTTACTATTCATAGTACACTACCATAAAAACTTAACTTCTATTTTTAACCACTTTAATGATCTTATTTCCTTTCCAAACTTTACCCAAAAATATCTTATAATTAATCCTACCATCTTGTAACATTAGTACATTTTGGCTTTCGAGAGGTACTATTCACTCTCATGTGGTACTATTCACATACATACTCGATATCGTTTGATTTCCATTCAAATGTTCTTGTTTCTTTGCCAATCTATAAAAATATAATATTTGACTCATAAGCTCTTGACCAGTGTGGTTAGAAGCCTTATTCTCATATATAAAGTCACTATTCAGGACTTAAAGATTTACTATTCACAAGTTTGTTCATTAGCACTCATTAGACCACCAAAGGTCTTTATTTTCATATCCAATTTTATCTACCACATATTTATAGCTTAATCATTTGATCGATAAGAAAAACCTAATAACCCCTGATTGTCACTATTTACAATGTCGAGATTTTCGGGCGTTACATTTCTTCCCCTCTTATAAGAATTTTATCCTCAAAATTCCTGAATAACTTGACATACTTACACACTAACCAAAAACTCATACTCTACTCATCAGAGTTTCATGTTCTGCATAACTTCCTCGTTATCTCATACTTAAGCTTATCTCTCATATTATTTATCATATCTTTTGTTCATACTCTATCACTTTCTCTTAGGCTTTTTCATAGAGGTTTACAATACAGATATGTTCAATCTTTAAAATCCTCTATCATCACACTATACTCTAGTATACCCATAATTATTCCTTTGTTCTTATCTTTACATGTATAGATCATCACACTTCTACTATGCTACTCTTAATCCATAGATTCTCAATAACCATTTCCCCTTTATACAACCATCATAATAACACTTGATCAAGGTTAACCTTATATAACTAGTTTCATCTATCTCTTAGAGTTCACCTTCTTCTATAACTCATAATATCCTTTTCTAACATACTTCGATCATATTTACTTCAATCCAATCTTATTTAATTCACTTGTGTAGGTGTTTCCTGTTAATTTCTCACTAGATTTAGGCAAAACACACATATGTGATTTATATGCTATGGCTATGCATATACAATGATATAAATGATGATAAAGATGTAATGCAATAATGTATGCTTTTATGTTTATGATCAATGATATAATGCATAACCTAGCTAAATTTCTCATGCATAGGTATCAAATAGCCTTAAAATCATAAGATTGACAAGTACACTAGGACATTAACTCCTAAAATCTTTGAATACTCTACCATCACATATACTTTACATTTAATTTTCTCTCAACCTTTCCCAATAGATACTTAATATGTTCCTTTTTACTTTCTTAATGTCATGAAATTCTCACTTATACAGCTTGTATCTCTTATCTTAACATGATTCTCTTCTTCATATATCCATTATTAGTCAATCTCATATCATAATTTGGGAATCTTATAACATCCTTCTTCTACCTCGACATCTTTTTGAGGCCATACAAATTAACTGCATCCATGTCCTCTCTGATACAATAAACAATCTTATATATCCTTGTCAACATACTATCCATTTTATATAACTTTAACTCCTTAGCACTTTCCGAGGAATGCCTAAATAAGAGCACTGATACCACCAAATGTTGGACCCCTTACCCGATCTAATCACTGGACCTGAAAAAGGAATGACACACAACCACCATCTATCTTTTTACTTATCCAATTTACTTAAACTCTTTATCTTCCTTTTATATCCTATTACATAACTTTTTATCATAAAACATATAAAAACCAATCTTAATAAAAGCTTTATTACATCTATACTATTAGGGATCATCATGTCAAAAATTTGACAGCAACTAGCCCAAATAGTAACCTGCAATAAAACACACTTATAATATCAAAACAGATCTCATCCTCATCTTAGTCCATCTAACCATCCAAACTCAACATCATCTCATTCATAAATATACATAATATCAAAACTTGTCTCATATCTATTCTAATCCATACATACACTATAGCTCATACATCATCATATATCAATATCCATTAATAAAATGTCCTCATAAATATATTACAAGATTTAATACATTACAGGCCTATAATCCATAAATCAAAATACATATGAGTGCCCATACACTCTTTCTATTCTTTATACATATGATATACAAAAACTGTGTAACCAACATCATCTTTAAATAAACCCATTATATCTGTAGCTAGAAGGTTCGTCCTTCTAAGCTATCCTTAAACCCCTGCATCGCAAACAAATAATGCACTAAGCTTTTTAGCTTAGTGGTGTATTGAGTATAACATTGCATATTCCTTTACTTCTCATTTTATATTAAATACTTTAAATTATGCAAATTCATAATATACTAGTCCACTACGATAAAAGTCAAAAATAAAACATGTGTTAAAAGACATAGATAACTAAAACATTATCAATATTAAGGATCTAGACATGTATGATTTACGATATGGAACAAACATGAAAAGGAACTGTCATCTCAATTTGCATGATTAAAACACCACAACTTATACAAATGCATAATAAATCCATATACCTAATGATTTCAAACATCATTATTATGCTTGACATAAGCATTATCATGCCTCGACTTTTATTTTAGCTCATATGCATATCATGCCTAAGCCATAGTCTTATAATCTTCATCTCATAGCATGGTTATACATAACTCATCATAAGCATACATAGGCATTGTAACATTAATTTATAATAACTTAAAAGAATTCCTCATGCCTAATCTCCATAAAATAATGAACATAAATAATCATTCATATGTATGTACACATTCTTAACACCTTTAATAAACTCACTATTTAATATACATGTAAAAATTCCATTTAATTTCCCCTATTCAAAACTTGAGGCTAAATAAATCATTTTATCCCCATACCTAAAAGACAACTATCCAAAATTAGATAGTTGGTGTAGACACTGTGTCTCTGAGGCTCTTATGCTCGCTTGCCTAATGATGATAAAAAGGATAAAAATCCTAATAAAAGGGATTTTTTATGTTCGAATTGAAGATCTCAAAATTTTTCAAAAAAAAAAGGTTAAAACAGCCATTTCCCCAAAGAAAATAGCTGTTTTGGCAAAATAGGCTATTTTTCCGATGAAATGGCCATTCCAGAGCCAAAACAGCCATTTTCTCAAAGAAAACGGTGGTTTTGGCAAAATGGGCCATTTTCGCAAGGGAACAGCAATTCTCGAGCCAAAACGGCCATTTTAAGCTAAAAACGTCATTTTAACCTCGAGAAGCGTGTATAAAAGGGAATTTTATTTTTTCCTAAGGAGGTTGGTCATTTTAAGGAGAGAGAAAATTTTTAGAGAGAGAAAATACACTAAAAAGACAAAAATACACTCTTTAAAAACCATTTGTTTTGGAATTTCTAAAGATTCAAGCACGATTTTTCGGTTCGATCGAGATCTTTTATGAAGGTAAATATACTCGCTGTGTCAACTGACCCATTTTTCTACTATTTTCATTTTTCTTTCTGCTTTATCCATTCACTAGTTAGATGTGATAATTTATTTGGGCAATGTTTTTTACATTTGTGGGACTACTCATTTTTGTTTTATTTCTATCTGTCCATTTTTTGCTTCGCATACTAATATATTATTTATATTGTCACATATAGTTAGATTGTATTTTAGGTGTTCCAAAATGTAATTTTATTTTTATTATTTATTTAGTTAAGATGTATTTTAGGTAATTGCCATGTAATATATATTTTATTACCGAATTATTTTCCTATATATTCTGTGAATGTTGTAATAAGTAGAAAAATGATTTTTTGCACGTTAGAAAAATAATCAAAATATTTTTATTTAATTAATTGGTGTTGTGCTAATAAAATTGGTTTTGATTTTTCTTAATAAAAGTCACAATAATAAAAATTATTTTCCTAAAATTGACATGCGAGAACTAAAGTTCTCAAACTAAATCCATCATCCAATTTTATGTATGATATTTTCACTTTCAATCTCAAATTATTCCATGAATGCCACATTAGGTAGAAAATGGTTTTGCACGTTAAAAAAGAAATGATAATTAAAATCATTTTATACCTGATTACTTAGTGTTTTGTTAATAAAACAAATTCTAATTTTTTCCTTGATAAAAGTTACAACGATAAAATCTGTTTTTCATCTCGACATGCAAGAACCAAAGTTCTCAAACCAACCATCTGATTTTAATAAAAGTCACCTCAATAAAGACATATTTTCTAAAATTAGCATATGAGAACCAAAGTTCTCAAGACAATCAATTGCCCAATTTCATGTATGATATTCCAATTCCAAGTATTTATTTATTTTTCTATAAATATATTTTATAATTCCTCATATGTGAATACATGATTTATTTTAGTTGTAAAATGTCACTTGAGAAAAAGAATAATATTATAAATTCAAATCGAATTTTTGTATTAATTTAGGGTATAAATAAAGGTAAGGTTCCATCTAGTTTTGGCCCTACAAGGTATTTCCCGACTCCAGTCGGGTGGTAACTCCTACCTTGTGGTGCCCAACTTGCTCCTCCTAGGCTAATTAAATAGGAGCGGTTCTAGATTCCTCTAGCTTCCTTCTCATCTTTTGAGACTCAAAGAGTGAGGCTTAAGTTAAGTCTTTGGCTGCTTTAATTTGATTGGCCCAAGGAAAACCTAAGGGATAAGAACAGTGGTAACTCCACTAGGGACACCATGAGACCATACTCCGAAAATACCTCAAATTAATATAGAAATTCATATTTTGAATTTATAATATTATTCTTTTTTGAAATTGAATCACATGCTAGAGCCTTAGAATAAGTTTGGCGTCCCTTTTATACCCTAATGTCATTTCGATGCATAAACCCAATTTCACTCTAATTGGAAAATTATTAGAGGTGGCATCAAATTTAAGCCTCGTGCCTATAAGGTATATGAAATGGTGAACTAATGGATCGTACGCTTGTGACAAGATAGACCCATCATAGAGGGACTATGCTTGGATGACCATAACTAGCGTGACCAAACCGTGAGCCCATGTAATGACTAATAGTAACTTCCCTTAGGTATCTTGGTTAATGATGCATTGTATGTTATGTGGGCCAATATACATGAAATATGACTTAATCATCTTAAAATGTTGTCGAACCCATTGGGCCTTTTCTAATTAGAATGGGTTATACCCTACATTTTGACTTGATTGAACATATACAACATATACGGGCTAAATATTTTGCGTATGCTCTTTTGTATGAAAGAAATAATGCTCAGCTACTTGTTATTCATTATTTGAGCCTATCGGGGCCCTTGATGTCCCACAGGTAAGCCCTCCTAGGAAAGAGCACGAGACCTTATGTGTGGGAAGTAATAAGGTTGGAAGGCTCTTGCTTGTGATTGTTATTGTACACATCAACAATTCATGCATTCTTATTCCATCATCTCTAACCCTTTATCTTGCAGCCATTATAAATCCTCAAGCCACTTAAGTATAAGGGATAATAGACATGGCAATGCAAGATGAAAGCAGTTCCTCTGCTCTAAATTTTAAAGATAGAATAGACTAGAAATTTGAGGAGTTTGAGAAAAAGATAATGGATATGATTTCAAGGGTAATCATTAAGGTCGTTCCTATTACTGGTTCACCATTGCATGCTAAAAACATAGTAACCACACCTGCTGGAAAGACTGCTGCTACCTCTAAGGGTATTGGCACAGGGAAACAAGCTACAAGTATTAGAGGGAAAGGATAAAAAGGCTAAATACTTCAATCTAGAGTATGAATTTTTTGAAGAATTGATCACACCTCGAAAGTTTGAGGATGCTACTGTGAAAAAGTTAGAGGAGAAAATAGAGGAAATGGCCATACTTATTTTTATGGGTAAAGGAATAGATCCTGAGGAGCTTGCCCTAAAATTTAAAGAGTCTTACCTTTCAAATTCAAGATGCCTGAATTGCCTAAGTTTAATGGGACCATTGATCCGAGAGCCCACATTAAGTAATATGCCATAGTCATAAGAGGCACTGAGCTTAGCATGAAACAAAAGGTGGCTTATTTCAACCTGACATTGCAAAGGAGAGTAATTGATTGGTATCATAGGTTGGAAAAGAAAGTAAAGGAAGATCAGGGCAAGATCATAAAAACTTTTATTAACTAATACAACTGTAGCACTCACATAGAGGTTACCATGAAAGACCTCGAGTTGCTTAGACAAAAATCCAATGAGACCTTCTTAGAGTACTTATCAAGATAGAGGTCTAGAGTTCTAGAGATAGGAGGAAATTAGATACATCAAACCAAATCTGTATGTTTATCAAGAATGCTAACCCGTACTTAAAAGATGGCTTGAAAGCCAAGGGGTTGAAAGACTGGGAATCATTGAAAGATATAGCTATAGACCTAAAAGAGGAGCAAAATGAGTAGAAAAAGAGCTTAGAAGGGTTTGGCAATCGAAGGAGTCAAGGTACTAGGAATGTGAGTGGAATAGGTTTTAATGGAACTAATTTTAGCTAGACTGCTAAAGTATCTGCTATAGCAAGGCATTACTCGAACTTGGGCAAACCACTATCTTAGCATCTAAAGCGGTTCTAAAAAGAAGGAAAGCTTTATCCTCTTCCTTTTAGACCTTTTAAAAATAAAGGCCAACCCTATCATAGATCATACTTGTACTATCAATATCATCAGCATATAGGCCATGACATAGATAACTATTATATTTTGAGGGATAAGATTCAAGATAGATCCCCGATCCAGAGTAGAGATAGAAAAGTCAGGGTGCTTATTCAAAGGTTCCTCCACCAGTTAATATGGTTAATTTAGGTTTGCTAGAATGGCATGTGCTTCGAGACTTATATGGGAGTGATTACCTAGTAGTGAAAAGAATGGCAAAAGTGAGTCAAGGTTCGGTGTGCATGACAGATATATAGGCTACAGACAGTGAAAGTGAGTTGGAAGAATAGGTTTAAGATTTATGGGTAGATTCAGATTCAGAGCAGAAGTTGAGTGAAGAAGGAGAAACCAAAGCAATAACCCGAAATGGTCAGGTGGTACCTAAAGTAGAAAGGGAGCCAATTCCCCCAATGGCAAAAAAAGATAAGGATGTTGTGATGAAACAACTAAAGAAAACTCTTACACAAATTTCTATTGGGATCTATTACATCAATCCTCCTCTCATCAACAAAAGGTGGTCGAAGCTTTATATGCTGTAATAGTTTTAACAACCATAGCACCATCTAATCTAGTGGCAATGGTAAAAGGAGAGGAGAAAACAATGGTTAGCTTCTCTGATATAGACTTGCCACCTAAAGGGCATCACCATAACCGTCCTTTATACATTAAAGTAAAAGTCAACAGTAAGCACACGGCATGTGTAATGGTTGATAATGGATTATCAATCAATGTATGTCCACTCAAAGTTGTTGCTACATATAGGATTGAAGATTTAATGATCTCTCAGTCCAAACTTACCATTATAACCTATGACAACACGAAGAGACAAGTGTATGGAACTTTTAAGGTCAAGGACAAAATGGAGGTGATTATAAATGATATAGAGTTTGTAGTGCTCGATATCCTTGTGAATTTCTCTCTACTTTTAGGGAGACCATAGTTCCATAAGCTAGGAGGAGTTCCATTGACACTGCATCAAATGATAAAAATTCCCCACAATGGTGAGATAGAAACGATAAGGGCTACAAGGGAGAATCAAGTTTCGATGCTCAAAATAGCCAACTAGCCTTTTAATGTTTTCTATATTGCTGAGATCTTTTTGGAGGAAGGGGATGATCCTAAAGTTGTGAATATGCTAAAAAAGATGAACTATCTACCCAGAGCTAGATTAAAACATTCTTCAGAAAGTTCAATCTCAACCATTCAACCTCCAAGATAGAAAGATCGAAAGGGGTTAGGATACATTGTGAAAATGTCAAAACCAAGGAAGATGAGAAAATGTATCCCTGCACTAGAAGAAAGTTTTATTCAGGCTAAAGGGAATGTTAATTACTACAGAGAGTTCGAGTCGGCTATCATTAAAGGATAAGTTGTGATAGGATTTGAGATTTTTAGTGATTTGTTTGATTGGGCTACGAATGAAGTAAAAGTCATTTCAAAATTTTGGGATGAAGAAATCATGACCAACCTGACCGAGCTAGAAATTAGACCTAAGGAAGAAATTTTGGCTAATGCTATGCTCCAAGACAAGGGAAAGAAGAAGATGGAAGAAAAAGACCCTCCTAAAAGCTTTTTTGAGAATTTATATATACCTAAAATTTTTAATGATGATGTTCCTATTTCTTTTATTAATAATATGAACAATTTTACTTATTTTTGTGATGTCTCATCTAAATGCATCATGCATAATGATAATCATGACATGCATAACATGTTTGATATTAATTTAATTAATACTACCTTATTTAATCTCGGTATTGATGAGAATCCTAAAGAGATCTTAATTGCATCTAATCTAACTCTTGAATAGAGAATTAAATTTGAGAGAATGCTAAAAAATATGAAAAAATTCTTTGCTTGGACCTATGAAGACATGCTAGGGGTGGATTAAGAAGTAGTTGAACATGCCATTTACACATACCCAAAAGCAAAATCAGTGAAGCAAAAATTAAGGAGAATGAGACTAGAGTGGGCAGAAAAGATAAAAGAAGAAGTACACAGGCAAGTCAAAGCCAAATTTCTAAAAGAGGTATAATATCTGATGAGGTTAGCCAATGTGGTTCTAGTTGTTAAGAAAGATGGTAAAGTCAGGATGTGTATAGATTATAGAGATCTGAATAAGGCCTGCCCAAAAGATGACTTTCCATTGCCTTATATGGATATGCTGATTGATAGCATAGCAATGTGCAAAATGTATAGTTTCATGGATAGATATGCCGGTTACAATCAGATTCTAAACAAAATAGCAAACAAGATAAAAATGCCTTCATTACAGAATGGGGGACCTTCTATTACAAGGTTATACCTTTTAGCTTGAAAAATACTAGGCCTATGTACCAAAGGATGGCCATAAGGATTCTTGATGACTTGATTCATAGGGAAGTGGAAGGGTACATCGATGATATGATGATCAAATCCTCTAAAAGGGAAGGACATTTTGAGGCCTTAGAAAAGTTCTTTAAAAGGATAGAAAAATACAATTTTTGCTTGTATAAAAAAAAGTGTGTCTTTAGGGTAACTTTAGGAAAGCTCCTAGGGCATATTATGAGTCAAAAAGGAATTGAGGTGGACCCTGATAAAGTCAAAGAAATTAAAGAAATGCTAGTCCCAAAGAAAGAAAAAGAGATAAGGGGATTTCTAGGTAAAATACAATACATCAGCAGGTTAATAGCCAAGCTCACTACCATATGTGAGCCTATTTTCAAACTTCTTAAAAAGAACCAATCGATTAAGTGGAATGATAACTGTTAGAAAGCTTTCAACACAATCAAGGAATATCTGCTTAATCCACCAATTTTCCAACCACTAAGGTGTGAAAAGCTGTTGATCCTCTATCTGTCTATTAAAAAAAGTTTAGTTAGGGCTACGATAGCACAAAAAGATAAGATGGGGGTTAAATTCACAATTTACTACTTAAGGAAGAAGTTTATTCCTTATGAGGTCAAATACATGGAAGTGAAAAAGATTTGTCTAGCAGTAGCATAGGCTTTGAAGAAACTGAGGCACTATTTCTAATCATATACTGTATGGGCAGTGTCCAAACACAACCCGTTAAGATACCTTCAGACGGAGCCATTTTTGGTGGGTAGAATGAGTAAATGGCTTCTTTTACTTTAAGAGTTTTGACATCTAATATATAACAATAAAGACCATAAAAAGGTAAGCAGTCACATAAAAATGCCTTATGCAGAATACCTAAGATCTATTAGTGGACAGTTTGAAATGTGCACCTTTTATCATGTTTTAGAGATGAGAATCAGCAAGTAGACACCTTTGCTACCTTGGTTTCCATATGGGATAATCCAAAAAAGGTAATTATGAAACTGGTAATCATTTTTAGTTCTGAAAGGCCTTACTATAAGATAGAGTAGATAATGGAAATAGAGTAAAAAGAAGACAAGCCATGGTTTTATGACATCTAGAATTACTTAGAAAATGGAAATTTCCCCTAAGAAGGCATGGACAAGGATAAAAAACTATTAAGGAAGTTGTCAACTTAGTTTATTAATGTAGATAGGGTCCTATACAAAATGCAAGTAAACAATCTTCAGCTTTGTTACCTAGAGGAAAGAGAGGTGAAAAAAGTTATAGAGGAAATACACACAAGGTCATATAGTGCACATATGAATGGTTTAGAGTTAGCTAAAAAGATCATGCACTAAGAATTCTTTTAGCTTACTATAGACCATGATTGCTCGAAGTACATGTAGAGGTGCCACAAGTGTCAGTAGTATGAAGATTTAAAACATGTGCTAGTATTAGAATTTCATAGCTTATCATCCCCTTGGCCATTTACTATATAGGGGATAGACATAATGGAAGAGATACATCCAACAGCCTTGAGCGGGCATCATTTTATTGTAGTAGCTATTGATTATTTCTCGAAATGGGTCGAAGCAGAATTTTTTAATAGATTTGGAGCGAGAGAGATGGCTAGATTCATAGAGAGGAGTTTAATCTACAAATACAAGGTTCCACATCATGTAGTTTTGAATAATGGTGTACAATTTTAGTTAAAAACAAAGACTCTATTACAAAAATACAAGAGTCAACACCATAAATCCTCTCTTTATAAGCCACAAGCCAATGGAGCAATTGAAAAAGCAAATAAGAACATTAAAAAGATTTTGGCCAAGACAGTTATGACTTATAGAGATTAGGTTTATAAGCTTCCTTTTACTCTTTGGGGATATAGGACTATGATTTAAACTTTAACAGGTGCTACCCTATTCTCCTTAGTGTATGAGACAGATGCGGTGCTTCCAGTAGAAATTGAGCTTCAGTCATTGAGTGTGGCAATAGAGGTAAAGATTCCTGAAACTGCCTAGGTTGAATAAAGATTCCAATAATTGAACTTGCTAGATGATAATTGATTAAGAGCCAATTAACACAACTAAATTTACCAAAAAAGGATGGCACACACCTTTGGTAAAAGGGTGAAGAATTGTAAACTAAAAGAAGGAGAGCTAGTCCTTAAACAAATGAGGCCAGGGCTACCTGACCCAAAAGGAAAATTTAAACCAAATTGGGAAGGGCCATTCATACTAAAGCAAATATTACCAAAGGGTGCTACGATCCTTACAGATTGTGATGGAAACGAATTAAAAGAACTTATGAGTATAGATAGGTTGAAAAGGTTCTATGGCTAAAGACAAATAAATGAGAAAAAGAAGAGAAATAATAGCCCTGCGAGTCAAAAATTAGTAAAAGTGACCTTGCAAAAAATGGGCACCCCAGTAGGGTGAAAACCAAAGAAAGGCATCTTATGCAATAATTAGGGGTTGAGAGAAAATTGTTAATCAAGAAAACCCATGAGGGCTAATTGACAACGGGAGTTTAATATGTAATTAAGATCTCCCTTAATTAAATAAGGAAAGGTGTTGTTACATTAATGTCCTATTGTGATTATCATCAAATGCCAATATGATACTACTAGATAGGACCACTTTAATAAACACGATTGAGCATTTTATAAACTAAAGGAGTATAATATTAATTACAACAAAAAAATGGAATTAAATAAAAGTAGAAAAGTTCTTGTTTTCTTTTTCTTCTTTTTTTAAGCCCTTTGCCTCCTGTTGCCGCTCTTACCACCCATCCTCAGCTAGTGGGTCTAGTTGTCCTGAGAAAGGTTTGTTACCCATTCTTTATATAGATCTGAAGTCTAAAAGTTGCAAATAGCCCTAGGTGCAATGTTCATCTTCAAAGGTAACCGTATCCATAGGTCACGATAACTAGAAGTAATAGTGATAGATATATCTCCTCCTCTAAAAGTCAATGGTCAGGTAACAATCCTTTGGGTCTCACTGAACTGCCTCATGTAATAATCAGGGATGTAAAAGGTAAACTTATAAAAGTTAGCTAAAGGAATGCAGCCTGATGCACCACTACGTCGGACATATTATAGGTAAATTTAGGGGTTTTTGAAACTTATAGCATCGTCTGCTAGAGCACTCAGCTAAGAAACCTATCACTAATCATTGTAAAACAACATATAACAACTCAAGACAACAAATACTTCAAGCCATAAGATCCAAAGGCATGAGGCAAAGGATTGTCCAATAGGAAAAGCTTCTCTTGTAGCCAGACCTAAAAAAATTGCTATTAGGAATGAAAACTTGCGAAGGCATCCTAAGTAAAAGTCAAGCAAAGGGTAGAGTGAAAACCCATAAAGGCAGTCTATCCTTAAAAAAGTCAGCTAGGAATAAAAACCTATAAGGCTTCCTAGGTAAAAGGCAGACTAGAGAATGGGGCAAAAACCCCTTTTTGGGGTGGTCTATTAAAAAAAACCTAAAGTAGAAATGGGCTCCTATAGAAAAATTGAGCCTCTTTAGACTGCATAGTGTCAAGACCAAGAATTGTTTCAGCCAAGATTAGAGGAAAAGGATTAAGCCCTTTTTCAAATAATTGATCATGCTGAATAACTAATAGTCTCCAAAATAGTCTTCAGATGAAATTATCGTATATTTGGTGAAGAATATGAATAAATACGCACCCGCATAAAGGGATAGAATGTCTATCTAGCAGTGCACTTAAATAGACTGGTCCTCTCCTTAGGACCCATCTGGCAGCCAATGATAGTAATATGCCTAGTGCATTAACAACCTTATATGGATAATAGGGAATGTAAGTCGGACAATAAGGTAGTATGTCAAAAGAATGAAACATGCCTAAAATTGCAGCAAATTCCTCAAATAAGGAGCACAACTCTTAATGAGAGAATCAGAAAATATGGAATTACGGGTCCCAAAATTGCATCACTACCTTGAGAAAAGACTAGTCAAGATGCACTCTTCAGAGAAATTTTAGCCTACTATAGGGAGCCAAGGTGGAAGTCACCCATGTAAAAGGGAGATCAAGAATTTTATGAAGTTTTTAGAGGAATTCATCACTCATTATTGCAAAAATGAGGAAAAAACTTAAGTCGCACAAGGATCTATGCATGAATTAGTGCATTTATAGCTTAAAAAGATGGAAAAGGGGCATTTTGGATAAACATAGCCATTTTTGGCTGAAAAATGAGCGTTTTTGAGTGAAAATGGGCATTTTCTTATTGAAAATGGCCATTTTGAGCTAGAAAATGGGCATTTTAAGCTTGGCCCAAAACGACCATTTTTGGGCCTCAAAACAGCCATTTTCATAGCCCAAAACGTTCATTTTCACTAGGGTAAAATGGCCATTTTGGTGTAGCAAAAATGGCCATTTTCCCCTTACTATAAAAGGTTTTTTCTTTTTTTTTTGCCATTTTCATAGATTTTGACAACTTTTTACCTAAACACTATAGACATATACACATGTGTAACCATGCTAACAAAGCCACCAATGCTATAAACCTATGCCAAAACACAAGGCAGTATCGGGTTGGCTCATTAATGAGGAGGTGGAGTGATACAGACGCCTAACCACTATCACCCAGATTGGGAGCTGCTATATGTGCAACTAGACATTGTGAGATTTAGGTGTGCTAGACCAAGTGGATCAGCTACTCGCCTATGTGGGATAGCAGGAATTCTACCTGTAGAGATGTGCCATCTACTTAGCCATCACATTTGAGTTCCTGAGTACCTTTCGATTCTAGTAGGCTCGGCTGAACGATACATCTGCCATCCATTTTGCTGTACTTAGGACCAGGTTCAATGTCTCCTTCTTGCAGTTTACTAAGCATTTACGTCTACCCATAGATGGAGACACAGAGGTCCCTGAGAGCCTAGATAAGCATTGGGAGTTTATTGGTCAACCTGGTACCATTTACAATGCCAACTAGACTAAGGCATTTGCTATCTAAGACTTAATCCATCGCTACCTTTATCGGGTCTCAGCTCTCAGCTATTTGGGTTGAGTTAGTAGCTCTGATCAATTGACTCGAACTGAGCTATATAGCCTCTAGGCCATAGAGCACAATGTCTAGTTTAACTCGACCTGGACCATTCTTAAACACCTGTACTGAGCTAGCCGATCTTAAGGTAAAAGGATTATAGTCAGAGGAGTTGTCACTACCATACTACTAGAGCTAGGCATCCCAAAGTAGCACCTTGGTGAGTCTCTTTGATAGTAGCTATGGGTCAACTAGGACACTTACATCACCATAGGGATCACGAGGGTCGATGCCTGAGCACCAGCAAGCTACAAGCTGCTAGCAACTACTGAGTTGGACTAGCAGACGGGGATGACTAGTTCATGTTAGATCTTGAGAAGCTCTTAGGGGCAGACTTAACTCCCAAGTGGCCGGCCTAGAAATAGTAGATCGATGAGGTGGGTCCATCTTCTTCAGTGCTACCTCTACCATTACTCGAGTCTCTTTTTTAGGGCCTAGAGACCTAGATGATAGAGTAACTCCACCTCATCAACATCGACCTGAGCATTAGGATCGAGGAATCTGAGCATCAGACACCTCAAAGGCTAGATGCGATAGAGATAGAGCTTTGAATGCTGAGAGATTAGAGACAGCCTCTAGCTTCTTAGCCCTTTATTTTATTTTATTTTATTTTCCTATACATATTAGTTTAGGACAAAAAATTTTATACTTAAAAAGTATTCATTTATAAAATTGCCATATTTTATTCATCGCTTTTATTCTTTTGACATAACATGGATAAAACAATAAAGTAATAAAATACATAATAAAACAAAAAAAATAATAATGAATAATAAATAAAGAATGAAATAAGAGAGATAAAAAAAAGAGAGAAGATAAAGACAAAAACAAAACAAAGCAGCATAAGATAAATAATATATGAACGTAATAATAAGAGAAAAAAAAAAGAAACAACAACAACAAGGAAAAAGCATAAAAATTATAGTTTTAAAACTATAACATGAATTCAAAAAAAATGCACTCATACACACACAACATGCATCCATGTTGCAAATAACCTCTGATGACTAATATGTTTTACTTCATTTTTTCTACATAGGGGGCAACCTAAATTTTCTAAACAAGGTCACAAATGTGTCAACATAATACTATCTACTCGTTGCAGGCAATGAAGGTGGCAACTCCTTAACAACAAATCCTTTCAAAAAAATCAACTTTGGGTGTAATGTCTCACAGCACTGCCCGAATCAAATTATCTTCAAGTGCAACATCTCACAACACTATCTGAGTTCGGGTGTAATGTCTTAGAGAACTGCCTAAACCAAATTTTCTTCAGGTGCAACATCTCATAGCACTGCTCGAGTTTACGTACAATGTCTCAAAGCACTGCTTGAACCAAATTATCTTCAGGTGCAACGTCTCACAACACTGCTCGAGTTTAAGTGCAACATCTCAAAGCACTGCCTAAAAAAAATTATCTTGGGGTGCAATATCTCACAGCACTACCTGAGTTTGGGTGCAATGTCTCACAGCACTACCTAAACCAAATTACCTTCGGGTGCAACATCTCACAGCACTGCCCGAGTTTAGGTGCAATGCCTCACAGCATTGCCTGAACCAAATTAACTATAGGTGTAATGTCTCCAGCACTACCCATACCTCATTAACTCTTGTCATGGTGATTCTTACAAAAAGATCACCTTATAAGGTACATATCTATTTTCTTTCTTAACTTTGGCTCACCTCACACACTCTGTAGTTGGCTCCCCAAAGTTAAGGGCAATTGTAAACACTGGGTCTCTAGGGCTCCAATGTTCGGCTTGCCTAATAATGATACAAAGGATAAAAATCCTAATAAAAAGGGTTTTTTACATCCGAATCGAAGATCTCAAAATTATTCTAAAAAATAAAGGGTTAAAATGATCATTTTCCAAAAGAAAATGGCCATTTTGGCAAAACAGGCCATTTTCACGAGGAAACGGCCATTCCTGAGCCAAAACGGCCATTTTCTTAAAGAAAATATCCGTTTTGGCAAAACAGGCCGTTTCTGCAAGGGAACAGCCATTCTCGAGCCAAAACAATCATTTTTTACTATTTTCACCAAAAACGGCCGTTTTCAACCTCGGGGAAGCATGTATAAAAGGGAAATTTATTTTTCCTTAGGGAGGTTAGACATTTTTAAAGAGAGAGAAAATACACTAAAAAAGGCAAAAATACACTCTTTAAACACCATTTTTTTGGGATTTCTGAAGATTCAGGCACAGTTTTTTAGTTCGATCAAGATCTTTTCTAAAGGCAAATATACTCACTATGTCAACTGGCCCATTTTTCTACTATTTTCATTTTTCTTTTTGCTTTATCCATCTATGAGTTAGATGTGATAATTTATTTAGGCAATATTTTTTACATTTGTGGGACTGCTCATTTTTGTTTTATAAGGTATGGCACCTTATAAAGCCTTATATGGAAGAAGATGTAAGACTCCTCTCAGTTGGAGTGATATAGGTGAAAGTAAGATTATGGGAACTAATTTGGTTAGAGATGTAGAAGAGAAAGTCAGGGTTATAAGAGAAAGGTTAAAAGCTGCCATATATCATCAAAAATCTTATGTTGATATGAAATGAAGGGACATTGAGTATGAAGTGGGTTGAAAAGTATTTCTAAAAGTATCACCATGGAAGAAGATACTCAAGTTTAGCAAGAAAGGGAAGCTTAGTCCTAGATTCATTGGTTCTAATGAAATTACAGAATATGTGAGGCCATTGGCATATAGGCTAGCTTTACCACTTGAGTTATCATAGATTCATGACGTGTTCCATTCTCACTACTGAGGTGGTACAAATTTGATCTGTCACATGTGATATCAGTAGAAGATATCTAAGTACAACCATACTTGACTTATGAAGAGGAACTAGTGTAGATTCTAGCTAGAGAATTAAAGCAATTGTAGAACTAGTCCATTATATTAGTAAAGGTATTATAGAGACATCACAATGTAAAGAGGCTATATGGGAAAGCGAATAGTATATGAAAGCTTAGTACCCATAATTATTCTCACCAGGTAATTTCGAGGATGAAATTTCTTAAAAGGGGAAGAATTGTAACACCTGTAGATCGAGGTTTCATGAATAGTACCTTCGAGGCTTAAATAGGGTTCTTGGGAAGTTAGGATACCTTCATAAGGCTAGAATGGTTATGTACTAGTCATAAAATCTTGACGGGCCAGAAAATGAAGAAAATGAAATAATTTAAAAATTTACTAAAACCAATAATTTATTTTAAGTAATAAATAAGTGAATAGTAACCTTAAGTGAGATTGTGTAGAGAATGATCTGGGATGTGCTCGGATAGACCTAAAAATATCATACCTTGAAGGTCAAATATTCCATTGAGTTTATTTGTGAAGGAATTTTAATTTTCTCAGATCGTTTAATATTTTTTCAAAATTTCTTGTTATAACAAGTGAATAATACACCTACTTGCCATTAAAGTTTGGACCTAAAATTTTACAAGGCCTTAAATGGCATAATCGAAGATATTTAGAATAAAAGCAATTATTTTTATAAGTATATATGAATTTTTAAAATTGTTAGAAGTTTAAGATGAAATTGGGATTAATTAGGCTGTTAGATCACCACCTATCGTTATTTAACCATGTCACCACTTAATATATAATCCTTCCCATATGGGAGAAGGCCATATGTGTGACAAAAAGCCATCTTCTTCCTCTCACTCCACCAAAAGCCAACACTAACACTAAAGAGAGAGCCTTCACCATTTCTTCATTTTTTGTACACCTTACACAAATTATATGGAAATAATCCTTCATGATCCCTAAAACATCTTCTAAGTGAGAAAATTCTAAAATAAGGCCTCAAATGAAAGATATAGATATAGAGTGAATAGTGACATTTTTGGGTATATGTGATCTTTTCTTAGTTTTTATTTTTATTTCAAATAGCCTTGATTATTCTAAGAAAAATGATATTAGGAGATTCCAATTTATAGCTTTATATGATTTTGTATGAATTTTCTAAATTCTAGGTGACATATATAGGTTCATGGAGAGAGAGTGAAGAACCAAAGGAACTAAGGCACTAAAAGTGTGGAAAAGGGTGTTTTCACATCCTAGGTATGTGGATTTAATGCAATTGATGCATGCTGTGATGTGTGGGTATGCGTACATACATGAACAAGTGTATGAAAGTGTTAGTTTGTGTATATGTGTGCATGTTTTGGTGTAATAAGCATACCATTATGATATTTAGATGTGAAAATGTTGATAAGGATGTGTTTTAGATGTGAAAAGTATGTGTATGCATATGACATATGTATGGTTGAATGCATGACATGCATGTCATGGCATGTGCTTGTGTGCATGATGTGCGCACATAGAATGTTATGATGGTAATGAAATGTGTAACATGGAATTTGAAAATACATATATGATTATAAAATAATGTATGGTAATTAAGATAATGTATAACATAAGTTAAATGTGGTATGAAATTGGTATTGATAATATACCTTAAGTGAGAAGTGAAATCACCTTATGGCATATATGTATGACATGAATTTGGGTTATGTAACATAATTGGATGACATGAGAAATTTATGCTTAAAATAATGTTGAAGCATATTGAGTATGTGTGACATCTTGTGATGTGGAATTAGGATGATAAATGATGGCATAAGGCCATGAGAAGTAAGAGAAAAAGACCACATGAATAGTGAATTATGACTAAATGAATTGTGCATGTTATGTAAAATGACCTATAACTGTCTAATAAAAAGTGAACTTGTAAAATTTACCTAAAACTATGTCATATGGATAAATGAATAGCAACTAAGTGACTTGTAACTAAATAATAAATAATAAAAGAGTTGGCCCATTTGTTAGACACCCACTGGATAGGTTAACTGATTAACTAGGGATTAGTAGCTGCTAGAGATATTTTGCCTTCGAGGCTATTATTTGGATGATTATGATGGCCGATGCAGCTGCTAAGGTCATAATGTTGGCCATTGTACTATATGGGTGTAGCCACAATAGTTTCTAGATAGGACCATTATACAAGGTGGGTGCAGCTACTAAGGTCATAATGTTAGCCACTGCATTATGTAGGTGTAGCCATGACGGTCTGAGATATGAGCCATTGCACTATATAGGTAGGTGTAGATATCAAGGTCTTCAGATAGGCTACTATACTATGTAGGTGCAACCATGACAGTTTTGAGATAAGGCCACTAGACTAGGTAGGTGCAGCTACCGAGGTCTAAAAGTGGGCCATTGAACGGTCTACATTTTTCTTTTTATCCAGTGCCTTAAAGTGTTGTCTATTTAGTACAAGCCTAACTATAAAGATAAACAATAAAATTAATGGCAGGATAGAACTGGTGATATTACATACCGATAATATTTATGAAATGGAAACTTGGAAATTTAATAATGAAATGACATTGGGAATTAAAACAAGGAGTTAGATGAGTAAATTAATATTATTTCCATGAAATTGCTTTACATGTTGCATTATGACCCATAATTTGTATGTTTCATGTATATATGCATGACATGCTTTTATTGCATTAAATTCACCAATGAGTTATATACTCAACATCAGTGTTCTGATGTGTAGGTCATTGATAGTGCAGGTATTTAGCCTCAGTGTCATTTTGCAATACAGTAAATAGATATTTTAAGGGTATAATTCTACACTTTTTATGGATTTTAGTTAACACTTATGTATATATGTAGGTTTTGGCTTAGTAGTATAGATACTAAACATATGTGAATCATATGACTAATGTACTACAAAATATGTGGGATAATATAATGATTGACCCTTTTTAATTACTGTGGGCCTAAGGCCCTGCGCTGTGTGTTGATAATTGTATTTTTGTGATGTGATGATACTTGATATTAGGGAACTAAAAGAGGTCCAAGAGTTGGTGAAAAGTTGAGTATGATTTTTAAAAGTGTTTTTGCAGGTTATATTTTGGGCATTGTTACCCGGGTAGCTGTTATTTGCCTAAATTTTTGTAGAATCGACAATAGGCATAAAATATATTTTTGTTCAGTGAAAATAGTTAATATAAGAAGGTTTTATGAGAACATGAAAGGAACCACCTAAATGGATAAATAAAATAAATAATGTCATAAGTGTTAAATCAATGAGGCCTATGGAAATCTAAGGATAGGTGACTAGTAAGAAGTAGCATTCCTTATTTGGTTCTTTTAGGAATAAGTTGGGGGTGTTACATTCACAACCCTCGGTAGTTACTATTTACAATGCTGGGATTTTTAGTTATTACATTTCTTCCCCTTTTAAATGAAATTTTTTCCTCGAAATTCCTAAATAATTTGGCATACTTGCATATTGACCAATATACATACCTTACGCATCTAAGTCTCATGTTCTATATAACTTCCTTGTTATTACTATGCTTTTAAAGACCTTTCTCTTCATCCAATACTTAAACTCATTTATCATTTATTCATTTGTCGTATCTGCTATCCATACTTTCATCACTTCCCCTCTTTGGCTTTTCCATAAGGCTCCATAATGCATATACGCTCAATCCTTTAAAACCTTCATTATTACTCTATACCTCTAGTATATTCGTAATTACTCATTTGTTTTTATCTTTGCATGAATAGATCTTCACACTTCTACTGAACCACTCTCAATTCATAAGTTCTCATAACCATTATAATAACTCTTGATCAAGTTTAACCCTATATAACCAGTTCTTTTTATCTCTTAAAGTTCACCTTCTTTTATGACTCATAATATCTTTTTCTAACATACTTCCATCGTATATACTTCAATCCAATCTTATTTTATTCACTTCTATATATGTTTCCTATCAATTTTCCACTCGATTTAGGCAAAACACACACTTATGTTGTATATGTTGTGGTTATGCGCATCTGATAATGTGAATGATGATAATGATGCAATGCAGTAATGTATGCTTTTATGTTTATGCTCAATGATATGATGCATAACCCAGCCTAATGTCTCATCCTTAAGTATCAAAACAACTTAAAACATAAGGGAATTGATAGGTACAATAAGAGTGTTAACTCCCAAAGACATTAATCATTATGTCATCACATTTACTTTACAATCTCTTTTCTTTCAACCATTCCTAACCGATACTTGATATGTTTCATTCAATTCCATAATCATCATGTTATTCTCCCTTACACTATTTATAACCCTTGTCTTAGCATAGTTCTCTTCTTCATATATCCATTATTAGTCAACCTCATATCATGATATGGGAATCTTATGACAATCCTTCTTTTTGAGCTTATGCAAATTAGTTGTATCCGTGTTCTATTTAATACTAGAAATTATTTGAGTTGTCATTGTTATCTAGCTATGTACTATATATAGCTTTAACTCTTTGGCACTCTTATATTTTATATACTTTCTTACTCTGAGGAACACCTAAATTGGATTTGTGATACCACTAAATGTGACACCATCCGATCACCAAACTCGAATAAAGAATGACACACAATCATCATATATATTATTACTTATTTGGTTTACGAAAAATTCTTTCTTCTTTTATCCTACTTCATATCTTCTTATCATACAACATATAAAAGACAGTCTTAACAAAAACTTCCTTACATTTATACTATTTTGTTGAAAATCCAATAGCATAATGGTTGTTTAGGGACATTAGCCCAAATAGTAACATATAATGAAATACACTTCTAAAGCATCCAAACATCTCATCTCAATATTGTGATCCTTTTAATCACTTTAATACATCACCAACACATCTCAAAAACATAACATCTAATCAATATTATTCAAATGTACATAATCCAACATACCCATAAATAAAGACAAACACATATCCAATATTTATCCATAACCCATATGAATAAAGATTTTGCCACATATCATACATATATCAAGCTCAAACCCTATAAAAGTTTACAAGGTCCCTCAATACATATCTTTGCCTTTAAACAATTATGATTTCATAATACTCATATATAGTTCATGATCTAAAATCGTAATAATATTACAAATATCCTTACAGAATACACAGTAGTGCTAACAAATATCTTTATCTAAGTTCATACATTAATCACATAAACATCCTTATGTACACTAATATCTTCCCATAAAACTTTTGTTTTTGCTTCTTATTATAGATCATTTAAACCTTATGTCTTATAGAATTTACACACCATAACAAATGATGTGCTAAGCTTTGTAGCTTAGCGTTGTATCTAGTATAGTATGGCACATTCCCTTTTTTCGATTTATACTAAATACTTCAAATTATAAACATTCATAATATACTAGTCCACTATGTTAAAAGTCAATAATTCAACATGTGTAAAAAGCCATAGATAAAAAAAGACATTATCAAATATTAATGTAACACTTATAAATCGAGGCTTCATGAATAGTGCCTTCGGGGCTCAAATAGTGCTCTTAGGAAGCTAGGACTCTTTTATAAGGCTAGAACTAGTGTGTACTAGTCATGAAAATTTGACAAGCTAGAAAATGAGTAAAATGGGGTAATTTAAAAATTTAGTAGAACTAATAATTCATTTTAGGCCATAAGCTAGTGAATTGTAGCCTTAGATGGACTTGGGTCGAGAATGACCTAGGATGTGCTTGAACAGACCTAAAAATATCATTCCTTGAAGGTTAAAAATTCCAATCTATCTAATGATGAAGGAATTTTAATTTTTTGAGATCACTTGATAATTTTTCAAAATTTCTCAATTTTATGAGAAATTAGTTAACCGACTTGCCGATGGAATTTTGATGTAAAATTTTATAAGCCTATAAGTGAGCCTAATTAAGGATTTTTAGAATGAACGTGATGATTTTTAGAGGTCTAAATGAATTTTAAAATGGCCTGAATTTACAGCTAAAATTGGATTTTACAAGCTGCTTGGGTGACACATGTCATGACCTAAGCCACCCACCCACTAATATAAATACCCCTTGCCATAATTACATCCACCAAGTGCCAAGTAAGCACCTTACCCTCCACCATTTTCCCTATTTCCCCTCTTCTTACTACCGACACCATCTCCCTTCCTCTATTTTTGGCCTTAAACCACCACAAATTGCCACTATTTCCCCACTAAAAATCATAATAATTATGTAAAAAATTTCACTTATGGCCTTTAGACTATATAGCCACCCATGGAATTTAGAAAAAAAATGGTTTAAAGTCTAAGTTTGGTGTATGGGGGCTTAAAAATTCAACTTGTGTGTAAGTGGCCATTTCTTGATTTTATTTTAGTTTTAAATAGCCCATATAATCCTAAGAATTACCATAATTTTTTTATTTCCATTTGAATCCTTAAATATATGGATTTGATGTACTAAAGGCATGGCATAATGTGAATGTATGTGTAAATGCATGGCATGATGTAAATATATGTGTAAATGCATGATCATGTGTATAGAATTATGAATTTAATCATATGTGTGCATGAATTATAGAATTAAGCATGCATTAATGTTAATTGTGGGTGAAAATGATGGTGTTTATATGAATTTAGTGAGAAACACTTATGTGTGATAATGATGTGTGAGTAACCGAATGGGGTCCATGATGTATATATGGCAAAGATGTGTGGCATGGCATGTGTATGATGATATGGTACATGTACTTGGTAAGAAATGATGGAAAATATAATGATTTAGGTGAGAAAATCTTGTGTAAGTGCATAATGTTAACATGGTTGAGAGGTATGTCCATTGTGGCATGGCATGGCGTATAGGTATAGCATGTGTACATGATGAACATATGATGTATAACATGAATATGGCATGAAATGTGTGTGAACATGTGTATAAATATGGTACATGGTATGGTGAACTAATGTATGAAAATGTGTTAATAATTTGGTGTAAGAAATGGCATGGAAAAAGTATGAAAGAGGAGTACTTTGTCCAAAAATAAAAGTGGCCTAAATTGGCCTAAAAAGTGGTACATAATTTGAGCACTTAAGGTGATTAATTTTGATGGCAATTTGAGATCTACATTGTTAACATATTAGGAAGAATGAATTGAAATAATGTGTGGCCAAATGAACACATAAAATGACCTCTAATAGTGGCATGAAATGAACATGGAAAATAACCTATAACAGGCTAGTAACATAACCTATAACTATCTAAAAAAGACCTATAATGATCCAGTGAAAAATGAGCAAATGAAATTGACCAAATTAATAATATAAAAATAAATAAAATATGTGACCCATAACTAAATAAAAATAATTAATAGATAGTTGTCCAATAGGTTTGATCAGTCAACTAGGGATTAGTAGCTACTACTGGTATGAATCCTTTTGGGCCTTAGTAGTGTGATTATATAGGAGGGTGCAGTCACCGAGGTCCTTATATTTAGGCCCTACAGTTTTGGGTATTGGGAGGTCTACGAAACTAATCCTTACTACCCACTTGCTTAACCATGGATATTGGGAGGTCCTACAGGGCTGATCCTTGCTATCCACTAGAGTTGCTTGATATTGATTTTAGGATATCGGGAGATCTATAGACTGATCCCTATTATCCCTACTATCTAGTATTAAGAGGTTCCTATGAACTAATCCCTATTATCAAACTAGGTAGGTGTAGCTACCGAGGTCCAAAATGTGGGCCACTACATAGCTCTGGATTTCCCTTTTATCTAGTGTCTTAAAGAGTCATCTATCTAATCAGGTCTAAGTAATGAAAAGGAATATAATGAATAAGGACAGTCAGTAACAATGAGAAATAAATAAGATTAAAGTAAAGGCATAAGACTAATAAATATAATAATGAGAAAGCTTAATAAATTAATATTATTTTTATAATATTGGCTCTGCATATTGCATTTCACTCCATAATATGTATGATGCATGTTTGCATGCATCACATATCTCTATTACATTAAATTCACCATTGAGTTTCATACTCAACGTATCAGTGTTCCAATGTGTAGGTAGTTAAAGATAACTGTATAGCCATTAGATTTTTTAGTGTCGATTTGATAGCAATTGAGGGAATATGTTTTTGTCTTTTTGATGGGTTATAGAGGACACTCATATATGTAAATGGGTTTTAGGCATACTTATCATTGTAGCTAAAGTTATTTATAAATGTTAAGCTAAAGCTGATGATGTGTATAAGGCTTTTATCTGAATGGTTTTATTTTCTGATAATTGTAGGCCTGAGGCCCCATGTATTGTTTATGACATGTATGATGATGTTAGAGGACCAAATAAGTTTAGGTGATGATAGATATGGATGATATTGTTAGAAGTGCTTTTTCATAGGTGTATATTTTTTAAAAATGTTACTCGAGTTCTCGTTATGCTACTAGAATTTTGGTAAAATTAATTATTGACCAAAAAATAGATTTTAATATTTGTTATGACCTGTATAATGATGATTAAGGATTATATTGAAGTTTTAAGAAATATTTGTTTGATAAATAAATAAAATCATAAGTGTTAAACGAATAAAGACTTAGAGAAATTTTAGTATGGGCGATCGGATGGGAAGTGGCACCACCTATCAGGTTTCTTGAGGATTCAGGTAGGGGTGTTACATTAGGTGGTATCAAAGCTTAGGTTTAAGTAGTTCTAGGTATTTTACATGAGTTCTAGTTTGTTGTTCTTTTGTAGTGATCCAAGACAAGTGAAAAGACTCTAATAGAACGAGGAGAAAAAGTAGCTAGCCATGTTCCTACCACTATTTAGGGAGCAGTGGCTAGCTTAGCCACACCAAGGCCTAGTGCTGCTACACAACAGCCACAGCCATAGCAGCAAGCTAAAGCATCTCTAGCATTTTTATAGTAGATTGTAGATTTGTTGAGATACACATCAGCAATAGCTCCACCTCCTCTACTAACTCCTATACCTCCTTTACCTACAACTACACTATAAAAAACATACTTAGAGAGAGTTAAAAAGATGGGATTAGTAGATTTTTAGGAGCCAAGGAAAATGACATAGCTAGAGCAGAGTATTAGCTAGAAAGGACAATCAGGATTATAGAGCAATTAGAATATATAAAGGAGAAAAATCTAAAATGTACAACCTCTCTTCTCTAAAAGGAAGCTTTTCATTGGTGGGATACAACAAAGAAAAAGAAAGCAGCAATAGAGGTAACTTAGGAATTCTTTCTACAAGAGTTTAAAAAGAGATACATCCTAGAGTCTTATAAAGACAAAAAAAAAAGATAAGAGTTCCTTGACCTAAAGTAGGGAAAAAGATCTATGTCAGAATATGAAAAAGATTTTGCAAGGTTAAGTTGATATGCAATGGAATTTGTCTTTACTAAAGAGAAAAGGTGTAAGAGTTTCCTAAAGGGTCTTAATGTGGAGTTGCATATGCAAATAGCCAACCCAAAGGTTATAGACTTTGTAGTTTTAGTAGCAGCAGCCTATGATATGGAAGAAATGTTGCAATAAAAGAGGGAGTTATTCCAGAAGAAGAGGCCTTTCACATTAAGTCAGACTAGCTTAGCACCTAGAGCTAGTAAAAGGCAAAGGGAGACCCATTCTTAGTCTTAGCTAGTGTAACTACCATAGAGATAGCCCTAGTTTTAGAGGTCTAGTCAAGCTTTTGCATCTAGGCCTTGACCACCTCAACAAGCCTCTAATGGCTTAGTATCAGCACCTAGTAATACACCCCTAACTTGTCAGACTTATACCAGAAGATATTGGGGTCAGTGTTGATAGATAAGGGAGAGTGTTTTACTATAGGGCTAGAAACCATTACTAGAGGGACTATCCTTAGAGGAAGATTGAAGCTACCCAACTCAAGCATCAGTAATACCCCATAATAGGGGGTAGAGGTAGAACAGAGATGACCAACTAGATAGTAGTCAAATGACTAGGTTAGAGGCATAGGCTCTAACTAGGCAGTATACCATCAGAGCTCGAAAGGAGATAAAGGCTCTAGATGTCATTGTTGGTACTTTTTACTTATTTGATGCATCAATTTTGGCTTTAATAGATCCTAGATCCACTCACTCTTATATTTGTGCCACACAAGCACAAGATAGGGGTTTAGAACAAGAGGCTGTAGTCATAGACATTCAAGTAAGCAACCCAATCAAATAGAGTGTGATAGTGAATAAAGTATACAGACATTATCCTCTAGTGATCCACGAACAACTATCCCTTGTAGACCTCATTGAACTTCCTTTCCATGAATTTGACATTATCATAGGTATGGATTGGATGTTGAAACACTAGGTTATGGTTGACTATTAACATAAGAGGCTTACCTTCAGAACAGTAGAGGGATATAAACTGACAATTGTGGGTGAGAGAAATTCCCTAAATAATCTCATTTCAACTGTTATAGCCAAATGACTCATCTGTAAGGGTTATGAAGCATACCTAACCCATATGATTGACACTAGTCATCCCCTACCTAGCATTAATTAGATCCCAGTTGTGTTTGAATTCCCTAATGTATTCCCTGAAGAGTTGCCAGGATTACCTCCACAGTGGGAGCTTAATTTTGAAATTGAAGTATATCCTAGTACTTCACTTGTATCCATTACTCCCTATAGAATGGCACCTACAGAGTTGAAAGAATTGAAGGTGCAGTTGCAAGAATTACTAGACAAAGGTTTCATCAGACCCAGTACTTCACCATTAAGAGCACCTGTGCTCTTTATAAAAAAGAAAGATGGGTTATTTCAGTTGTGTATTGATCATAGGCAATTGAATACGGTGATTATAAAGATATCCTTTGCCTAGGAATGATGATCTTTTTTATCATCTCAAAGGTGCTAGTGTATTTTTTAAGATTGACTTGAGATTAGGATATGATTAGTTGTGGCTTAAAGAGTCTGATATACCTAAAACTACCTTCAAAACTAGATACAGGCATTATAAGTTCCTAGTGATGCCATTTGGTCTCACTAATGCTCTAGCAACTTTCATAGGTTTAATAAATAAGGTCTTTTAACCTTATTTAGATCAATTTGTGGTGGTGTTTATTAATGACATACTAGTGTATTTTAAAACCAGGGAGGAATATGAACAACATCTCAGAATTGTGCTACAAACTCTGAAAGATAAGTAGATGTATGTTAAGCTAAGTAAAAGTGAATTTTAGCTAGATGAATTGGCTTTCCTAGGTCACATTGTGATAGTAGAAGGTATCCAAGTAGATCTTAGCAAGGTTAAAGCTATGTTGGAATGGGAACCCCCTAAGAATGTGACTGAGATACAGAGTTTCCTAGGATTGGCTGGTTACTATAGAAGATTCGTAAATTCTCAATGATTGTAGCACCACTAACCGTATTGATAAGGAAGAATGTAAAGTTTAAATAGGATGAAAAATGTCAGGAGAGTTTTGATGGACTGAAGACAATGCTGATTGAGGCACCTATTCTTGTTCAACCTGAATAGGGAAGGACTTTATCATTTATAGTGATGCTTCGCACAATAGACTAGGATGTGTACTGATGCAAAAAGGTAAGGTAGTAGCATATGCTTTTAGGTTGCTAAAGCCACATGATAGGAATTATCCTACTCATAATTTAGAGTTAGCTACAATTATTTTTGCATTAAAATTTGAAGACATTATTTGTACAGTGAAAAGTGTTAAATCTACACTAATCATAAGATTTTGAAATATCTCCTCACTTAAAAGAAGTTAAACTTAAGGTAGCGACAGTGATTAGAGTTGATCAAGGATTATGATTGCTTGATAAACTATTACCTGATAAAGGCTAATGTAGTTGTAGATGCATTTTGCTGGAAGTTCATGATGACAATAAGAGCAGTGAATGTTAGAATGGAATATACAGAGAAAGATGCCATCTTAGCTGAATTACATATCAAGCCTGATTTTAAGCAATGAATAAAAGAGGGCAGACAAGAGATGGATAGCTAGTACAAACTATAAGTAAAGTCAAAGAGGGGAAGACTACGGAGTTTGAGCTAGGAGAGGATGAGTGTTTATATTACCATGGTAGGTTGTGTACTTGATATGAATGACTTAAGAACATAGATTTTGAGAGAGGCACATAAATATCTCTATTCCATGCATCAAAGAATTACAAAGATGTACCTAGATTTAAAACCTCACTACTGGTGGTTAGGGATAAAGCGTGACATAGTTGAATATATGGCCAAGTGTTTGACATATTAGCAAGTAAAGGCTAAGCATCAATTTCCTTCTAGATTGTTACATCCAATAATAATACTAGAATGGAAATGGTAGAAGGTTACCATAGAATTTATGATGGGATTACCACTGACTAAGAACAAGTGTGATGTTGTATAGGTGATTGTAGACATGCTGATCAAGATAACACATTTTATTCCTATGACAATGGACTACTCTTAGAAGAAGTTGGAATGACTATACATTAATGAAATTGTGACACTTCATGGTGTGCTAGTGGCCATTATTTTGGTTAGAGATCCTTAATGCACTTTTAGGTTTTGGAAGAAGTTGTATGAAGCTCTTGGTACTCGTTTGACATATAGTATAGCTTTCCACACTCAGATAGATGGGTAATCAGAATGGGTGATACAATTACTTGAAGACATGTTACATAGTTGTGTGATAGAGTTCAAAGGAAGCTTAGGCCAATACTTGTCTTTGGCTAAATTTGCATATAATAATAGTCATCAAGCTAGTTTAGGCATGGCACCTTATGAGGAACTATATGGCAGAAGGTGCAGAACTCCTCTTTGTTAGAGTGAAATGGGTGAAAGCAAGATTATGGGAATTGATTTAATCAAGGATGTAGAGGATAAAGTCAAGATTTTAAGAGATAGATTGAAAACTGTCATAGATTGACAGAAATCTTATATTGATTTGAAAAGTAGGGATATAAAATATAATAGGTGAGAAAGTTTTCCTGAAAGTATCTTCATGGAAGAAGATACTCAAGTTTGGAAAGAAAGGGAAGCTTAGTCCTAGATTTATTGGTCCTTATAAGATTATAGAACATGTAGGGCCAGTGGTATATAGGCTATCCTTACCACTTGAGTTATAACATATCCATGATGTGTTCCATATCAATGCTCAGGTAGTACAGATCAAATCCATCACATGTAATACCTACAGAAAAGATCTAAGTATAGCCATATTTAACTTATGAAGAAGAACCAGTATAGATTCTGGCTAGAGAACCAAAGCAATTGCAAAATACAGCAACACCATTAGTCAAAGTGTTATAAAAGCATCACAATACAAAAGAAGCTACTTGGGAAAATGAGGAGCAAATGCAAGCTGAGTACCCACACTTATTTTTACTAGGTAATTTTGAGGACAAAATTATATAAAAGGGGATGATTGTAATGCCCATAAATCAGGGCTTTGTGAATAAATGCCTCTAAGGCTTGAACAGTGCTCTTGGGAAGCTAGGACTCCTTTATAAGGCCATAACCAACTTATACTAGTCATGAAACTTTGATGGGCTAGAAAATGGATAAAATAAGTTAAATTAAAAATTTGGTAGAACCAATAATTCATATTAGGCCATAAGCCAGTGAATCATAGCCTCAGATGGACCTAGGCTAGGAATGACATGGATGTACCTAGATAGACCTAAAAATATCATACCCTGAAGGTCAAAAATTCCAATCTATGTAATGGTGAAGGAATTTTAATTTTCTAAGGTCATTCAATATTTTTTTGAAATTTCTCAATTTTATGAGAAATTAGTTAATTGACTTGCTGATGGAATTTTGATGTGAAATTTTATAGGACTTTAAGTGAGCCTAATTGAGGATTTTCAAAATAAACATAATGATTTTTGTAGGTCAATATGAATTTTTAAAATTGTCTAAAGTTAAAACTAAAATCGGATGTTTATAGGCCGCTCGGGTGCCACGTGTTGCGACCCAAGCCACCTACCCACTAATATAAATACCCTTGCCATATGTATATCTATAAAATGCCAAGCAAACACTTCACCCTCCACCATCTTTACCATTTCCCTTCTTTTTGCTACCATCGCCATCTCCCCCTCCCTTTCTCCATTTTTAGCCTTAAACCACCACAAATTGCCATCATTTCCCTACTAAAAATCATAATAATTATGCAAAAAATTTCCTTTATGGCCTTAAACTCTATAGTCACCAATGGGATTTGAAAAAAAAAATGGTTTAAAGTCTAAGTTTAGTGTATGGTATCTTGGAAATTCAACTTGTGTGTAAGTGACCTTTTCTTGATTTTTATTTTATTTCTAAGTAGCCCTTATAATCCTAAGAATTACCATATTTTTTTATTTGCATTTGAAGCATTGTTTGATTTTCTAGGGCAATCTATCCCTAAAAAGTTTATTAGGAAGGAAAACCTAAATGATTTTCTAAGCAAAAGGTGAAATATAAAATAAGGTAAAAACCCCTTACGGGGTGGTCTATTCTTAAAAAAAAAACCTAATTTAAAGTAGAATCGAACTCCCATAGAAAAAATCAACCCCACTAAACTGCACTGCATCTAAAACCATAATAGTCTTAGCAAGTGTCAATGGAAAAGAGCTCCAGTGTTTGGTCAGCTTATTTATTATATTGAACAGTTGATAGTCTCCAAAATGGCCTTTAAATGTCAATATCAAATATTTAGAGAAGAATAAAAATATATATATGCATGCACGGAGAGATGGAATGTCAGTATAGCTCTCGACATAGGCCAATAGAGCATTCAAAGAAACAAGTTCTCTCCATGGGACCCATTGGGTAGCCAGAGAAGGAAGTATCCTAAGGGAGTCAATGACCTCATATAGGTAGTGGGGAACATAGCTTAGATAGCAAGGTGGTGTATTAGATGAATAAGGCATACCCAGAATTAAGAAAATTCTTCAGATAAAGGGCATAACTCTTGATGAGAAAATTAAAAAATAAGAAACTATGGGTCCTAAAAGTGGGTAGCAGCCTTCAAAAAAGATAAATCTAGCCAAAACCTGATGAAGGAATTTCAAACCAGAAAAAGGGGCTAAAAAGGGAATTGCCTAGGTAAAGAGGAGATTAAGGGTTTTATGAAGTTTCTGGAAGAATTCATCACCCATTAGAGCAAAAAAAATGAGGAAAAACTCAAGTGGCATGAGGATCCATGCATGCATTCATGGCTTTTATAGGCTCTAGAACCAAAATAGCCATTTTACAAAGCAAAATGGCTATTTTAGGGCAAAAAAACCCCGTTTTGGCCAGAATAGCCATTTGCAAAAAGTGTAAAATGGTCGTTTCACCCTTTGGTGAAATAACCATTTTAAAGGCAAAATGGTCATTTCAGTAAGGCCAAAATGGTTATTTCATCCAATACCTATAAAAATTCATTTTTTTTAATTTCTTTTCATTTTTACCATTTCTCACTTTGGCATTACAAAAAAAAAAAAGAAGAAAAAAGAGAAAAAAGAGAGAAAAAGAAGAAGGGAAAAGATGCCTCCATGTGGACAACAAAACTGAGTCCACTGTCAACCTATTCTGACACACATGGTAGCACCTAATTGGCTCGATGTTGAGGAGGCTAAGAGATTTCGGTGTTTGGCTTCTATCACCTTTATAGAGAGCTGATATTTCTATGCCAGCACACTGTGTGACTTAGGAGCATTATCTAAAGCCAATCAGCTCCTAGCATAAGTGGGCTGGATAGACTTTTATTCTCAGTGCCACAGCATGTATCCTAAGGCAACGCTCCAGTTCCTAAGCACACTATAGTACCATAAGGCACATCCTTCAAATGAGATGGCCATTCAGTTTGGGATCCTAGGTATGCACTATCAGCTTTCTATCCATCACCTTCCTAAGATTCTTAAATTACTTGCTGACTATATCTTGGAGATACTTGAGAGTTTGGATGAATAGTGGGTTGCCATTGGTCATGAGGGCACCTTTTATAGAGCTAGCCATAAAAAGGCTTTTTCACTCTAGGACCCACTCCATCGGTATCTAGATAGAGTTTTTGCTCTCTCCTATTTGTTTCGTAGTGGCAACATCAGTTGCGTGAATCAAATCGAGCTATATGTTCTTTGAGCCATGAAGCATAAAATCTAATTTAATCTAATGTTATCCATTTTAGAGCATCTTCATCAGGCCAATAGATTTCTTGGTAAAGAGACTATAGTGGGTGGCATTATCAATGTTATCCTCACTAGCGTGGCATTGATGTAGAGCATATAAGGGCTCCTATCGCATAACAGTTCTAGGTTGACTAAGAGACATGCTTCTCTATCAAAATTGCAGTGCATGATCACACATGCCCAGTCGAATATAGATTTCTGTACCCCTAAGGAGCTAGTGGCACAAGATAAAGTATAGTCAGTAAGTACAGACCCAGTAGATAAATGATTCGATATAAATTTGGATCAATTGCTTAGTGATGACATGGGTTATACTATTCCACCATTAAGACGGCATCAGTAAACTAATAAGGCTGGATCATCCTCTTCAGTGCATCTTCTACCTTTCATCGAGGTTCTCCTATAGAGTATGAAGGCTCGGCTCATGACATAACTTCAGTTCATACACATGAACTTGAGCACGAGGATAGAGGACACTCATCATGAACTCATGGATAGGATAGAGTCGATTGATGTAGACCTCCAAACATTATGGACTTAGAGACACTTATCGACTCCTTAGCTTCTATTGTTTATTTTATTTATGTACATATTAAACTAAGACACCAAAATTTGTACTCAAAGATTTTATTTATAAAATCATCAGTTATTTCTATTAATTGCATTTGTCTTAAAAAAAGAGAGAAGAGTAATATAATAATAAGTTAATATATATATATATATATATATATATATATATAATAGAAATAAAAGAAGAAAGAAACAACAAGATTTCTTGACTCAGATAAGATGCACTCACACACACAATATATATAAATGCTACAAATGAACTCAAATGACTAACACATTTTACCTCATTTTTCTTCATAGGTGGCAAGCCAAAATTTATATGCAACTTTACAAATGATAAGCCAACAATAGTCCATCACCATTTGCTTGGTTGTAGGGGGCAAGAACAGTGACTCATTATCAACATTTTTGTAAGATCAGCTTTAGGTGCAATGTCTGTAGCACTATCTATAAGACATTAAATCTCAGGTACAATGCTTTAGCACTACTTGAGCTCGGGTGCAATGTCTTTAAGCACTACCCACATCACATCAAATCTTAGGTGCAATGTCTTTAGCACTACTTGAGTTCGAGTGCATTGTCTCTAGCACTTCTTGCATCATATCAAATCTTAGGTGCAATGTTTGTAACACTGCTTGAGTCCAGGTGCAATGTCTCTAGCACTACACACATCATATCAAATCTTAGGTTAAATGTATATAGCATTACCTGAGTCTAGGTGCATTGTCTTTACCACTGCCTAATACATATTAACTTTAAGTGCAATATCTGTAGCACTACCTGAAAGCACATCAAATCTCAAGTTCAATGTCTTTAGCACTACCTGAGTCCAGGTGCAATATCTTTAACATTGCCTATATCACATCAAATCTCAAGTGCAATGTCTATAACACTACCTAAGTATAGGTGCAATGTCTTTAACATTACCTAATACATATTAACTTTAGGTGCAATGTCTATAGCACTACCTAAAAGTACATTAAATCTCGAGTGCGATGTCTTTAGCACTGCTTGAGTCCGGGTGCAATGTCTCTAGCACTGCTCATGTCACATCAAATCTCAAGTGCAATGTCTCTAGCACTGCTTGAGCCAAACCAATAAGGGTATCAGATCACACATAAGAAAGGTCACCCCATAATGTACATATCTCTCTTTTTGAACTTTGGATTAGCTCACTCACACTATAGTCACCTTTTTAAAGTTGGGGGCAACTGTAGACACTAGGTTTTTAGGGCTTCTATGTTCGGATTGCCTAATAATGAAAAAAAGGACTAAGTTTTGCGGAATGAGGATGTTAACATCCAGTCCAAAGATATCAAAGTTTTTTGCTAAAAATTAAAAATAAAAGGTTTTTGCTCAGCCTGAAAAATCTCATGATGCAACACGAATTGCAAGAAAACAAGCATCTATGTTAGGTTGAGGCCTCGAGCCACTAATGCCATAGGGGGTGCAAGGGGGCAAAGCCCCCAACGATACGGAGTACTTGAAAAAGGAAGCTACATATTTAAAAATTTAAGAAAACTTTTTTCACACATTTTTGGCTTTCAAGTAAAATGATGTCATTTTGCCCTGAAACGGCCATTTCATGACTTGCTGAAATGACCATTTCAGCCTCAAAATAGCCATTCCACACTTGTCTAAAACAACCATTTTGCCTTAACAAAATGATGCCAATTCGCCAAATCTGTATGCACTACTCCATGGGCAAAATGACCATTTTAAACCTTAAAATGATCATTAAGGTTAAAAACAACCATTTTACACATCAAAATGGCCATTTTTAGGCCAAAATGGCCATTTCACACCTTGAAATGGCTATTTTGGCACGCCTCAAGATTTGTGTATAAACTGAGAAAATCCATATGGATTTTCTCTCTCTTCTCTCTCTTGTCATTTTTGGGTTTTGGGAGAAGCTCTAAAAAAAGCAAAAAATTATTCTCTAAACACCATTTTTAATATTTCAAAAGATTTTTGATTTGTAAGTTCTGTCTTTTTGAGATTTTTTTTCTTGAAGGCAATTATACACGTTGAGCTATTTAGTCTTTCTTTTCCTTTTCATTTTCCTTCTTTTTTAGTTTTTCTTTTATCCACCTACCGGTTAGGTATGATAACTTATCAAATCTATAGATATGTGTATTATTGTTGTTGTTGTGATTGTTTTGTGGGGATCTATTTTTTTATTTTTCATTTTTTTATCTAGCTGTTTATTTATGATTCTAATGTTTTGATCTTGTTGTGATGCAAGTTATTTGATGTATTACGATTGATTTAATCTTCTTGCTTGTTCTCTCTATCAAACATCACTTGATTCTATTTTAGGCAATTTTTATGTAATTTATTTTTATTTTATTTTTTGGATTAGATTGTATTTTAAGTGATTGTCATGTAATTTATTTTTTAGTCTGATAATTTTCCTGTATATTGCACGTATGTTGTAATAAATAGGAAAATGATTTTTACACGCCATAAAAAATAATTAAGTTATTTTATATCTAATTAATTGGTGTTTTACTAATAAAAAGGCTTTTGATTTTTTCTTAATAAAAGTCACAAATAATAAAAATCTATTTTCTAAAAATAAATATGTGAGGACTAGAGTTCTCAAAATAATCAACCACCCGATTTTATGTATGATGATGATCCATTTGCTAAAAATAAGCATGCGAGAACCAAAGTCTCAAAATAATTAACTTAGTCACTAAACCATTTTATATTTAATTTAATCGGTATTTTCTTAAAAAAAATGGATTTTGATTTTTCGTTAATAAAAATCACAAATAATAAAATTTGCTTTCTAAAAATAAGCATGCAAGAACCAAAGTTCTTAAAATAATCAATTGCCCAATTTCATTTATGAAATTATTTAATTTAAAGCATTTTATTTATTTCTATAAATACATTCTGTTATTCCATTATGTGAATATGTGATTTATTTTGAAGCTTAAAACTCGTTTGAAGAAATGGATAATATTATAAACTCAAATCAAAATTCCATATTAACTTAAGGTATAAATAAGAGTAGCATTCCAAACTACTCTAGGTTTGGCCCTACAAGGTATTTCTCAACTTTGGTTGGATAGCGACTCCTACCTTATGGTGCCCAACTCGCTCTTCTTAGGCTAATCAAGTAGGAATTATTTAAGATTCCTCAAATCTACTTCTTATCTTTCAAGACTTAAGGAGTGGGATTTAAGTTGAGTTCTCAGTTGTTTCGATTTAACCAACCCATGATAGGAAAAAGGAAGGCTAACATTGGTACCCTTTTACCCATGCATAAACACATATGTATGTACACATTCTTAACATCTATAATAAACTCACTATATAACATGCACGTGAAATTCTATTTAATTTCCCCCATTCAAATCTTCAAGTTAAATTAATTAGTTTATGCTTCTATATTTTCTTATAAGATGTCACTTAATTATCCTTTTCTTTGTTTTAATTTACTTTGCCCATACATAAGAAACACATATCCAAAGGTAGGTAATAGAAATCATTAACCACAAAGGTTTGGCATTGACTATGAATGTCTAAGACATTAACCCAAAGGTCTAATACATTAGGCCAAAAGTTTAATATGTTGACCTAAAGATTTGATACTTTAACCCAAAGTTCTAATACATTGACTCAAAGGTCTGATACATTAACCCAAAAGTCGAATAAAAAGCACCAAAGTGCCCTAGCAGTTGCCAATCTCCCTAGTTGACCGATCAACCTATCTAATCTAAGTTGTTTAATCGTATGGGCCAACTCACCATGTTTATTTAAGTTTCTCTTTTTTAAAGTAAATCAAGTGAATTTTATCTTTAATTTGGTTAACATATGACCTTAGAGAAAAAGTAATGTTCTTTACCATTTATATTAATCCCATTATATTACCATTTGTGCAACATGAGTACAGTGATTAACACATCAACATATCCATCATTAATGTATAATAGACATTTTTATAAGTATTTCACTCTTTTAATCACTTTAGGCCATTCTTGCCTTATATCCATATTATTATGTCATAAGTACTTGATGAATGCCTAAAGTACCCATCAATTCCCATATTAAGCCATTCAGCCATATCATAAGCCCGCCATGCATTATGGAATTTTTTAACTAGCATATACAATCCACATCATCATTTCATCTTTTATTTTACCCTTTTTTAAAATACTTTTTCAATTTATTTGGCCAACAAATGAACAATGGGGGTAACCATAAGCCTTTTCATCTTTATAGTCATATCACTTTCTTAAGCCAACAGTTTATACATATGTTCAAATAGGTTCCTATTAGACCATTTGGCTTTAATCATGACAAATGCCATATCATAACTCATGTTTTAAAAGCACCCATGTCAACTTTCATCAAAATAGAAGTACTCTTATACACATATGCACATGCATTATCATACATGCATGTTTATAATACATACATTATGCTTAACTTAGACAAATTGCCTTATTTGCATTTCATACCACATATCCATACCATTACATAATATACATCAATATTATTATAGATCAATTTGAACATCTGCCATAACATATTGTGTCATGGTCGTATTCGTGGAACACATATTACATTCATTCATTATGCCTTTATAATTTAGACTTTCATATATAAACATCTTGTTATAAATCATTCATACCTTTGGTTACTTTCATACATTTACAACTTTATACACTTAATTTACACTTCATGTACAACAATCTATAAGCACAGTAGAACAAATTCTTATCATGGTTCATTTTTAATCATTGCTCTAGTGGTTACTCTAGTTTCTCACTTATCATTCTATTCTAGAGATTGTTTTAGAATTTTTCCAAATCTTAATATTAAGCTATTTGGCCTTAGAAAGCACACTTATAATGATTTCAAGCTTTAAAGGCAACATGCCAAAATACTTTTCAATATAATCATATGTATTCATACAATTTCATCATATACTTTATCATACTTGGAGCATGCATCCTACCTAATGGTTTCCTTTTTATCATAACCAATTCATTTATCATAGTAAAGTTTACATAACACACATAAGGAAAATCATTTAGTAGTTCACATTAATGTAATTACTTCATTTAATACCTCTAAAGTATTCTTATGACATTCTTAAATTAACAATTCCCATCACACATTAATTTATACTATCATTGAAAATCACTTGTGATTAAAGTGCTTGAAACATAAAGTCTTACTAACTTTATCATACAGTTATATAATCAAGCATATTTGTACATCTAATTTTTTTCCTCTTTGCTCATTATATAACACTTATTTCTTAGTTTTATTATATCTCATGCATTATTAATATCATAACTCATTATTTCTTAATCACATTAAATATATCATTATTATTCATAAATATATATGATTATATCATTTTATGTGTTCTATTTTAGTGGTTGCTCTTGGCAGCCCATACCTGCTGATCTTATG
>CANXYI010706385.1:0-12655 GCA_948208565.1 Hura crepitans
TTTGTAAAATATTCCCCGTTGCCCCAAAAATTCTCATTTTAGTTTTAAAATTCCTTATTTAATAATCCTAAGGTCCCTATAAAATTTGGGGTTAAAATTTTACTATTGACTTTTTGGGTACTATTCACTCACTGAATAAAATATTCAAAAATAATATCAGATGACCTCAAAAAATTATAATTCCTTCACCACCATACTTAATGGAATTTTTAAGGTTCAAGTTATAACATTTTTGAGACCATCCGAGCACATTCCCGGTCCTAAGGCTGTCTTGGCCCAAAATATTTTTATCTCCAGAAATAAAAGCTCATACCCTTAGATGAATTATTGGTTCTGCTAAAATTTTTAATTCATTCATTTTGACCACTTTCAGGCCTATCAAAGTTTTATGAGCAATATGCCAGTCATCGGGCTCGAAATGATGACCCGCACCACGGGAAACATCACTCAGGTCTCGAAAGCACTGTTCACAAGACCTTGACCGGCGGACGTTACAGGCACTCACATCCATGGATACGTAAACTTAGGCCCATAGGCACTCACATCCATATATGCATAAACTTAGGCCCATAGGCACTCACTTCCATAGATGTGTAAATAATCTTAGGCTCATAGACAGTTGTGCTTATCGACACATAACTCAACAACCCATAGGTCTCATACCCGATGGTATGCTAACATCTGCTAAAAACCTAGTTGACCAGTCAACCTATCTAAACTAGGTTGTCTAACTATATAAGTATCATTAAATTTATTATATTGTGTCATTCTAACCAATTATGCATTTCCCACCATCTTGTCACATTCATTTTTCTCATTAGAAATTTTATACATTAGCAAGGCCTATATCATATGCCCATAGCATATATTACATTATGCTTCATGTGGCCAACTTAAGCTCTATTTAAGTTTACTAATCTCAACTTGGTCGTATTGCCTATGTGTATTAGTTATACATCTCTTAATTAGGATAATGTCAACATATGATCACTTATAGCCATAACAAGCTTTATAGTTACATGAGGACATCATAAGATACTCAAAATATTGGACTTATAATCAAGGTTCATTCACATATACATGGTACACAAGGTACAACATGAATTTCATTAACATCATAGAGCTTTAAACCTCAATTTTCAAAGAATATAGACTTACATTCCAAGTCCTAAAACCCCTTAATAAACTCATAAAAATATACCCAAATGATGGTTAAAAGACTCTTAAAAGCGTTACAAAAATTGGATTGAAAATGGTTTGAAATTTCGTTAAGATTTGAAAAAGTTATGAAGAAAATACTTTGTAGTCAATAGTGGTCAAAATGGGTCACGAGCATAACCCCTTTGTGGGTTACGGCTGTGACCCCCTTAAAACTCTAGAAGCCTATGTTTTGGCTCAGAGGGGTTATGGGCATGACTTACTTAAAGGTTATGACTATGAGGCCTCATTTTTAGCAGTAAACACATGAATTTCTAGCAATTTTTGCTAAAAACTCATCAAATTCCAAACCCAAACCATACAACCTTCAACACCAATTCAATCACTCACATTAGAACAATTATAGAGTATAACTGTCATGAAATGCATAACAAATACACTCAACAATGACCTATAAATCATCATCACACCATAATGCTTTTATTTCCGTATTTATGTTTATGCACTATAATTACTATTCATACTATTTCACTTAATTTACAGTGATTACACATACCAAGTCCGGTTGTACGGGATGCCTAAAGTCGGCTTAATCTTTCTCTTTGCCTTGAGAGGCTCAGGTCAACATTTTGCCTATGAATTCAAAAAGGGTATGAATTTCAAAAATTAATATAAAATAATAAAAAATTTAAAAACATATTCAAAGCCTAGATCTAAGCTCTACAACACCTTAGAAACCCGTGAAAAATAAAAATTTCAAGAAATCATTACTTGAGTGTCTAAAAGTTACTATTTACCATAGGATGAATCTCAAATTTCCTCCTAAAATACTTCGGCATTTTTAGAGTTTTCAGTGTGCAAAGACTCATCTCGAGATGCTTTTCGATTTGTGATATGATTTTGAGAATGGGTGAAAGGGTGAAGGATGAAATCAAAAGGGAGGATTTTTTCTATGAGGTGAAGGAAGTAAATGGAAATAAATGAATTTTCTTTCCCTATTTATACTTTTGAAAATTTCATTTTTCCACTCTTTTTAAAAAAAAAATTTATACCTAATAAAAGTGTCGGTCTTTCTCCATTTTTTTCCTAAAAATTCAATTAATTAAGGCCCTAAATCTTCCTAAAATATTAAGCCTAAATTATTGAAAAACCTAAAAAATTAATGCATTTTATTTCTTGAAAATTTGGTAAAAATAGTTCTCGAACTTGAAAAATTATGATTCCAAAGCCAATGGACTATCTGGAATATTTGAGTATAAGGTTGTAACATTTTTAGCTCATTTGAGCAACTTCTTATTCATTTTATGATTCAGCTTTGCCAACAACACTATTCCTAAGACACTGTCATAAAATCTAATTTAGCATTTTTAACCATCCAAATGACTTCGCATTGGCTTTAAACTTTACCCAAATTTCTTTCATAATTAATACTCCCCATCAATAAATTTAGTGCGACTCAGGTTTTGGGAAGCCCTATTTATCCTAGGAAGTACTATTTATGGGAGTCGAGGTTTTTGAGTCATTATAATATCTGTATTACCATGGTAGGATGTAAATATCTAGTATCGATGATTGAAGATTATGGATATGAAGGAGGCATATGAAGCTCCCTATACTATGTACTTAGGTAATATGAGAAGATACTTTGACTTAGAGCCACATTAATGGTGGCAGATATAAAAAGGGGATGTAGCAGGGTATATGACTAGATGCTCAACTTGATAACCAATGAAACTTAAGTATCAGGCTCCTTCTAGATAGATGCATCTTATATAAGTAGTACCCATATTAAAATGGAAGCGAGAGAAGAACGTAACAAATCCTATAATAAGATTGCCTAAAACCTAGAAAAAAAGGGGGATACCATTTTTATGGTTGTAAATAAATTGACTTGTAGTGTAATATTTCACCCTTAAGTAGACAGATTGCATGAAAGAATGACACCTAAGGGTTACATGGGAACCTAAAGAGTAAATGAAAGTTTGATACCTATATCAAATTACATCAAGCAATTTCAAGGATGCAATTTATTAAGAGGGGAAGAATTGTAATTCCTACATGCTGAGGCTCAATGATTAGTACCCTGAGGCTCGAAAAGTGTGCCTAGAGTGTCGAGTCACCTTCATGAGGCCCAAGGCAGTGCATATTGGCCATTAAACTTTAAAAGGCTCAAAAAGGGTAGAAATGACTCAAATTAAAAATTTAGCAGAACAAAATAATTATTCCAGGCTGTAATCTAGTGGACCATAGGGTCAAATTGAGTTAAACCAGGAATGAACCAAGATAAGCCCGAACGGACATGAAAATATCATACCCTGAAGGTTAAAAATTGTAATTAGGCTAATAGAGAAGGAATTTTAATTTTTTGAGATTGTTTAAGGATTTTTCGAAATTTTTAGCAAAATCACGATTTTTTAAGAAATTTGCTAGCCTACCACCTGATGGAATTTGGTCATGAAATTTTGCATGCCCCTAAATGAGGCTATTTTAGGATTTTTAAAATAAATTCAATGATTTTTGGAGGTTTAGGTGAAATTTTAAAATTCCCCAAAATTCTATTGAAGAACTAAGATTCTTGAGAAATTTGTTCACCTACTTCCTAGTGGAATTTTGCCACAAAATTTTATAGGCATCTAATAGCCTTAGTTAAGGTTTTTAGAAATAAACAAAACAATTTTTTGATATCTGAGTGATTTTTAAAAATTCGCTAATGTTTTAGATCTAATTTTTTTGGCAAACTGAGTTTCAAGGGCGCTAGGGGGCCATGTGGCACGACTCGAGGCACCTCTGCATTGTAAAATGACTCTTAACCATGTGAGGCCCAATTTTTTGAGAGGGTGAGGCCACATCTCATCCCACCCACCACCTTTTTCCTTCATTTTTCATTTCTTGAGTTGGCCACGCTGTCTTTCATAAGAACAAATTGATTTTAGTCCCATTTCCACCATAATTTCTCACCTAATATTCACTAAGAACACTAATAAAAATGCAAAAATGGGGGTCATGAATTTTTGGTAGCATAGACTTAATGAAAGTGTTGAAGAAAGCTTATAAAGGCTTAAGACTCCTAAGCTAATATGGGAGAGAAAAATCATGATGGTATGTGATTTTTTTCCTTCTCTTTTTCTAGCTTTAATTGGCCTATATAGTCCTATGTTTAGTCATAGCTTTAGAATTTACATTTGGGGAATTCATGAATTATAGGGCCATTCTGAAGAAAGTAGTGGATGGTGGAGATTTAAAGAGAAAAAGAAGGCTATGGGAAAGCTAAGAAAGAAAGGCTGTTAGAACTTTAAAAAGGTATGTGAATTTAATAAATTAAAAGCATGCCTTGAGTTATTTCATTGTGAACTCTAGGAAGTTATGACATGGGACCATTAGTTGTAAAACGTATAATGGTAATATAAATTTTGTTCACGTCATTTATGTGTGTATGTGATGAATTTGTGGTTTTGTGGTTAAATTTGTGAGTGTAGGGGGATTGCCTCCCTTATGGTCGTGAGTGTGCGTATGTAAAAGGGGGCATGGAAATTTAGGTGGAAGTGTGGTCTAGGAGGAAAGGTACCATGTGTGTTATAGAAATTTAAGATGGTAGTGTTGAGGTAGTATACAAGATTGTGTTTAAGATGAATGTAAGGCTGGCCAAGACACCCATGTGTCATAGCCTAGTACAAAATGTGTAGAACAATTGTGTGTATATATGCATGTGTCTAAATGACACTAAATTGTGAGTATAAGTGTTCAAATATGGGGAAACACGTGGTTAAGGCCATGTATTAAATATGGTCAAGAGGTGTGCATGGGGGAAAAATATGTAATGCATGACATGGGACACATAAGTGTGCATTTTTACTAAAGTGATAGTACATGACATTTGTTTGTGGTGAGTTAGTGAAAAAAATGCATGTATTTAATTATAAAGTGAATATGGTCTTTTGATTTGGGAAGGCAAGTAACATTGTATGGGTGTGTGAGATTGGTAAGGTTGGTAGATTAATATGTTATGAATAGAATAGCGGTGAATGTTTATAAGAAAGAAAGTACTTGGCATGGTAGGGAGACATAGTAAGTAGACATATATGTGTGCAATAAATATTGAGGGGGAAGTTACTTATGAATAAAGGTATGTATATATTACTCTTACAATTTTTGGTTGAGACTTATAGGTGGAATAGTTATAATGCGTGGCTCCTAAATATTTGCATGTAGTCATGTGTTAAACTAATAATATGCAGCATATAAGTGTGATAATTTATGAAAGATGTACATCATTGGTTATTAAACATATGTGGTTGAAAGAGGTGCATGGGAACATAGGTATACTATGTATGATGTGGCGTAATAATAATGTATGAAAATAGTTTGGTTGGAAAGCCAATAATTGTATATATCATGAAATTAGTAAGATAATCCATACATAGGAGTAATATGGTACGCTAAAGATTAGATAATGCATAAGAAATAATGGCCCTAATTATGTAAAAAGAAATTGTCTTGAAAATGTCTTAAAAAGAACATAGAAAAATTAGCCCAAAGAAGTGATTCATAATGGCATAAAAAGGGCATGGAAAGATGCCTAGAAATCAGTGGCTATAGACTTATAATAGCGTTATTAACTTGTAAAATGACCTATAATTGTCCTATAAAAAGATCAGTTTGGGCTTAGCTTGGATATGACTCACAAATTGCATGTAATTGGGCCTTAATTAATGGAATAAAATGGACTTAATTATGGCTATAAAAATATTTTAAATTGGGCTTAAAAAGCATACTCGTAATTGTCTAGTTGGACAAAAAATGGCTTATAACTATTTAAGTCAAATTTCAACTGTTGAAAAAAATTCATAATTAACTGCTAAAAATTATTAAATATTATAAAATGATGACCCATTTATAAATAAACATAGAATAAAATCAGATAGCCCATTAGTTAGACACCCACTGAATGGGTTATCTAGTCAACTAGGAATTTGTAGCTACTAGATGTGTTTATTGTTAGACTAGATAGGTGCAACCACTGAGGTCCACTAGATAGGCCACTATATATTGATATGGATTATGTTATTGTCTATTGTCAGACTACATGAGTGCAACCATTGAGGTCCACAAGTTAGGCAAGTGCACATTGATATATATTTATTGATGTTATACACTTATGTAATGTTATGGTGAGATAAGGATAATTTTATTTGTCTAGTACTAGGATGTTACAAGATCCTACTATTATATTAGCTCGGTGTAGCAATTGAGGTTCATTGGTTAAGCCATTGCACTAGGTCAGATAGAGATTAAGGTCTTAAAATGCAAAGCCACTACCACCACTTATTTTCCTCTTGGTCTAGTGTCTATAAGTGTAGTCTACCTAGTTGGGCCTATTTAATAGTTTAAATAATGCACCTTGGAATAAATGAATGATTTAATAAACTATGGGAATAAACTAAATTAAATTATTGTAGTGGCATCGGTCATCTGGCATGTTGCTCACACACTACACCTAGACCATTATTTCATGCTTGCATATGTCTAGCATAACTGTAATTACCTGGCTAATGAGTGTTGTATTTTTTAAATGGTTTCTATATACTTAAATCATATGTTGTTAATGTTTTTAAAGCATCTTTATGCCTGTATAAGATAAGCTTTTAATATATTAAATTCACCATTGAGTTTTATACTCAGTGTACTAGGGTTTTGGTGCAAAGGTATGCAGGGGTAGCGGTCAAGCCTCGTTATACGTGCAGTGTTGCAACGAAGACAATAAGGGTCCAAGTTTTATATGTGTTTTGAAGTATATAGTAAGCAATTGTGTAAGAACTATAGGTTATGTGTCCAGCATGCTTAGAAGCTGCTGAAGTCTATAAGCTTAAGCAAATTAGATTGCTATTAAATAGGTGTTTTGTTTGTTTTAGGTTGCTTGTAATTTTGATATCCATGAGCTTGAAGCCCCATGTGTGTGTGTTTCTAACTTACATAAGGTGTGCTGATGATTGACTGAGAGACCAGAAGGGTCCAAGTGGAGGTTTTAGGTCATTGCTTATAGAAGTGTTTTTAATAGGTAAAACATTTTTGTATGTCACCTAGGTAGCTATTGTGCTTCCAATTTTTCTATAACCTATAAAGTGTTTGTAAATGCTTTATCTAAGTCTGTCAGACCATGTATAAATATGCATAATGATTAGACTGGACATCTAAGCCATATCTAATAGAGTTTTGGAACAATCTATAAGTATTAAGGAGTTTTCTCTTAGAGCAATCTTAAGATGGGTGACCTATCAGGAAGTGCACTGCCTATCGAATTCTTCATAAACCTAATAGAGGGTGTCACATGACTGATGCCATACACTTTAAATATCCCTCCCCCATTTTTTATTTCAAACTCCATAAATGCTCATGCAAAAACCCTAAATATTATACTCAAATCGATCTTCATCGCACCTACATTCTTATTACAATGTTTATTTCATGAGAAAAAGGGATTTTTTTTTAAAAAAGTGAAGTTTTCAAGGTTAGAGTTTTGGAAAAACAAAAGTTATGTAACCATATTATTAGAGTTCTAATATTTTTCTATGATAGAAGGCATGTTCGAAATTACAGCATAGGTATTCTTTAAGAGTTTTAACTAGTGTAGATTTTTCCACGTATTTTCTTAACCTATTTCCTATTAAGGAATTTGGACAAAGTGGAAGAGAGGCAAGCTAGCAAAGAGAAATGATAAAGTGATATTTGGGACATCAAGAAATCACTTTGTAAGTGTATTTTGTAAAATATGTGTACACTTTACATGTTTGTTCATTTCAATTTTGTATGTCATTATGTAAATTGTTAGTTTAGTAGTGTTAATGGTCCTAAATTAATTATGACTTTATTATATGGTTTACTATGTGCTAAATATATGAGAAAATGGAGAAATAATGATAATATAATTGTATGGATGAATTAAACACTCGGCCGAATGGTATGGGTAAAAAGGGTAAAATGGTAATTTAGGATAAAATTTTAAAATGTGTATAATTATGGTACATTTGGATGATTAAGTATGCTAGTATAATGTTTGATAGAAAGGAATGTTATACATTGGAAATAAGGTAAGTTATATGTGAGTTGTGTGTTGCATTTGCTTATGTACATATATAAAATGTTACATGATCATTGTGTTAAATTAAGTTTCATTTTAAGTGTACCCATGATGGAAATTATAAATTAAACAAATATGTAACCATGCAGAAAAAAAGATTGTACAATATTGATCATGTATTGTTGTATAAGGATTAAGTAGCATGATAACAAAAGAAGTAAAGTATCGATAGCCTATATATGTTAGATAACATGCTAGATTGGTTGATCGATAAACTAGGGATTTAGCAGTTACTAGACATTTTATAGTATTATTATATAGGTGCAGTTTCCATTAGTTGCATTTAGGCCACTGCACATACATTTGTTGTATATAGTTATAATTCATTGTATATTGATATGTCATGATGATATATTGAGGTGAAGCCATTAGTATGTCCAACAAAACCACTGCACATAATTTCTTATAAGTGTAACCACCTATAGGTTCAATAGGACCACTACACACTTATGATATTCTATTATGCTTGTGCAACAACTGTTAGTTCTAAAATGTTGGCCATTACAAATCATGATCCTAAGTCTTAAATTAGGATTCATGTTCATCAAATACAGGCTACCTAATTATGTAATAGGAATTGTGTGAACTATAAAATGAATAAAAGGCTTTATAAACATAAAATGAGAATGCACATGTTACGACTTAATTAAAGTAATGTGAAAAGTGTAAATAGGTAAATAATGAGCATAACAATGCTTATGCATTAGGTATGTTATGATGTTACATGGCATTGCATGCTTAATGTGAATTTTTATGCATACATATGTAAGCATATTTTATTGAATACACCACTAAGCTTTATACTTAGCACATCATAATTTTCGATACATAAGTAGTAGACAGGTAGCTTTAGCTAACCTCATTAGTAGTAGTGCAATACAATGAAGTTAGCAACAAGTGTTTTTGGTATATTTTGGTTTTATAGTGTCATGCATTTTCACATGTAGTCGACACTTATGTGTAATCATAATATTACTTGATTGTTGTGTTATGTATTATGAAAAAAGGATCTTATGATGTAAACTTATATTACATAGGTTATGTTCTTATAACTTGCATGTGTGTTGATGTGAGTACAAGTTGTGATATGATTGCTTGGGTTATTGAGATGAGATGAGAGCAAGATAGGTCCAATATCCTAGTTAGTAGTTAAGATGATATAAAAGTGTTATTCTTAATAGGTTTTATTTGGGATATGTCATCATATAGCCATCATGCTACCAAATTTTTTTTGTATTAATATTATTTTGATAATCTATATAATTTACATATAAAGGTTTATAAGTGGATAATGCTAAAGTTAAGACAAGTTGGTTATCATCTCATCTCTTATTTGAATTCGTGACAATTCAGGTAGGAGTTGTCATAATGTGGCATCCCTTATTTTGATCCAGCTACTAGGTTGAGGGAGGGGTGTTACAAGCTTTATATTATTAATATCATAAGATAAAATGTGGATAACCTAACACCATCTTTGTTGTGGCAATGTCGTTTATTCTATATAAATGGAAGAACATGTTTAAGTTACACAAGTCTATTGACTTAGGTTCATTTGATTATGAATCAATTAAAACATGTGAGTCCAGTTTATTAGGGAAAATGACAAAGACACTATTTAGTTAAAAAGGTGAACATGCTAATGGACTTTTGGATCTTATACATGTATGCAGGCTTAAGACCACTTATGCAAGATATGGGTTTTTCTACATCAATACCTTCATCAATGATAACTCTAGATATAGGTATATGTACTTGATGAAGTACAAATCTAAGGCTATTGATAGGTTAAACGAACGAAGAAATGAAGTTGAGAAATTGATTAGCTAATATGTTAAAACAATTTCATATGATCAGGAGGGAGAGTACTTAAGTAATGAATTTCAATGTTCTCTAAGATATATTGGTATATTGCCTCAATGGACTACTCCAGATACACCATAGCATAATGGTGTATTTAACAGGAGAAATTAAACCTTGTTATACATGGTTCAATATATGATGAGGTTTTTAGAGTTGTCCAAATCATTTTGTTGTTATGCACTAAAAAATGTTATTTATCTCTTAAATAGAGTTTTATTGAAATCAATTGATGTTACCCCATATGAGATATGGTGTTATAAGAAATCAATTCACTCATATTTGAAGTTATGGGGTTGCCCTGCCTTTATGAATAAAATTGTGTCAGATAAGCTTGATGCTAAATCTAACATGTTCTTATTTGTTTGATATCCAAATGAGTCACTTGGATATTATTTTGCAATGCATTAGAACAAAAGGTATTTGTTTCAAAGCATGCTATCTTTTTAGAGGAAGAGTTTCTCTTAGCAAAAAATAGTAGGACTAGAAGCAAACTTGATGATGTTCATGATCCACAAATAAAAAGCAAATCAACCAATTGATCTCAAGTTTATTAAACATGCTAATAAAGTAAGAACAAAACTTATGCAAACACAAGTTCTTATACCTTTTACTAAGGTTTGCACTACTATTGAGAGATATGGATTTCTTATAAATGAGAATAGTAATGTAACAATAGTAGAAGAGAATAAGCCTTTAAACTATAAAAGGTTTGTAATAGTTCAGAATAAGATCTATGGTTAAAGGCCATGCAATCTAAAATGGTTTCCATAAATGTCAACCAATTGTAGACTTTGGTTGATGCACTTGAAGGGATTAAACCCATTTTGTGCAAATAGGTCTTGAAGAAGAAAAAGACAAATATGGAAGGCAAGGTTGTTACCCATAAAGCAAGTTTGGTCATAAAGGGTTATCATCAAAGCCTAAGAATTAATTTGATGAAACTTTTTCACTAGTAGCAATTCTCAAATCCATTAACATTTTCTTACTATTGCTGCTCATTATGATTATGTGGTATGCCAAATGGTTATGAAGATAGCTTTCTTTAGTGGAAACCTACCAAAGAAGGTCTATATGACATAACTTAAGGGATTCACATGCATAGATTACAAGAAGGTGCGCATGCTTCAAAAGTCCATCTATGTCCTAAAGCAACAATCTATTAGTTATAACATCTGATTTGATGAGTCAATCAAAGAATTTTGTTTCTCACAAAATCTGAATGGACCATGTATTTTCAAGAATATTTATTAGAGTGCAGTCAATTTCCTTGTATAATATGTGGATGACATATCAATTAAATGAAATGATGTCTCCACGTTGCTATCAATTAAAATTTGCTATGTAAGAAATTCTCGATGAAAGACCTTATTGTAGGAATATAATTATTTTTTATTTAGATTTACAAGGATACACCTAAGAGGTTCATTGGTCTTTCATAGTCTACATGCATAGACTAAATGCTAAAGGGGTTTTGCAAAAATCTCTCAAAGATAGGATTCAATCTAGTGTCTCATAGAAAGGTCATTTCTAAGTTTATGTGTCTTAAGACACAAAATGAGAGACAACACATAAGTAGGATCCCATATGCCTTAGATACATAATCTATCAAGTAAGCTATATTTTATACTAGACTTAATGTTGCATTTGCACTTAGTGTCATAAGTAGATTCTGATCCAATTATGAAGAGGAACATTAAGTGGTTATCAAGAATATCCTTAAGTACTTGAGAAGAACCAAGGATTTATTCTTGGTATATAGAGAAGAGGATTTGCAAGTAAGTGGGTATATAGATGCTAGCTTTCATCATCTTAAAAATGATTGCAAATATTAGTCAAGTTTTGTATACTTATATTAAGAAGGGGATTTACAAGTAAATAGGTATATAGATGCTAGCTTTCATTCTCTTAAAGATGATTGAAAATATTAGTAAGGTTTTGTATGCTTGTTTATAGGCAGTGTAGTTAGTTGGAAGAGTTCCAAAGAGAATATGATTACAGACTCAACAACTGAGTCAGAGTACATTGTAGCTTCTAATGGAGCTAAGGAAGTAGTATGGATCAAGAAGTTCACTATTGGAATAGGAGTGGCACTAACCATTACTGACCTAAGACCTTTGTATTGTGATAATAATAGGGCTATTTCACAAGCCAACAAACCATAATCTCATTAATGATCTAAATATGTACTAAGGAGTTACCATATCATCAATGAGATAGTAGCCAAGTAAAATATTGTAACACCCCCTATCAGTCCTACCTGGATCGATAAGGTGTGTTACTCTCCTATAACCGTATGCCTGTAATCCAGGAGTATCACCGTCAGGCGCTACTAGACATTTCTTAATATTTGGGCAGCATAACGGCTGCCCTGTTACCTAACCCAAATTCGAACCTGCAAGAAAATCACTTCTAAACAACAAACAACATCCACAAACTCTAATGGACCCTCTGGTCCTCCAGATCATAGTCATTCAATCCACAATACTCAATCACAGGGTCAGA
>CANXYI010706456.1:0-10183 GCA_948208565.1 Hura crepitans
AAAATACTTATCTTGGAGTGCAGTAAATTCCTCTCTTTATAGCTCCTATAGTGGTAAAAGTACATCCCATCATTATGGAGATTGCTAACACGTATACGGATATGATCATCTTAGACCAAGGCCTTATGAGCTAGGCTTGGAGGGCTTGGTAAATAGGTAAAGGAGAATTGATCCTTATCACTTATCCCCCCTCTCGACTGTCCGATTGAGCCAAAGGATTATCATTCGCTAGAGCCCGTATCCTCTATCTGGGGCGTGAATAATATCCCAAGTTATCTTTGGTTTTTTCTTAGTATTGCTCCTTTAGGGGATTGCCCATGGGATGTTGCTCCTAAGGGGTGCCTCTTCATCGTCCCCTTATTAGTTTTATTTTTTTAACACCTTCAGAACCGTTTCTGCTACTTCATTTTTCGCGTTTGACATTAAATTGTCACTTCAAGTTTACCAATGTCGTTTAAAGTGACATCATTATAAGTACAAACTCAAAGGCAATAGAGCACTATTTTGGCCACCATTTGTAAAGCTCCACTTTGCATCTTCTGCACGTTAATTGAATTTGTAGATTTTTTTATCCCGTCAAAACTCTAGCATCTTCTTTGCTTTACTCAGCAAGTAAGTGTCTCCACCCTTTTTTTTACTTTCAGTTTCCTCTTTTTCTTATTGAATCATGGAAACCTGTGAGGTGGATGTAACTATCTTCGGAGACGTTGCTTCCTTTTCTAGTTCTTCTTCTTTTTCCTTTAAGACTGAATTCAACCAAATTGTCAGAGTTATTCAGGGCTCCACTGCGGCCTTTAGATTAGGTTTAACCATTTTGCCACAAAATATGGAACCTTTTAGGACACTAACGACCCCCAAGTGGCGAGGTCTTTAGATAGCCATCTTCTAAAGCAATAGGTTCAATATCTACACGTCCTAAAATGTTGCCCTCCTTTAGGGAGATTTTTGACATGCTCTCATATTATCTCAGTCGAGATGAAGTAGGAAATTCGTCTAAAATAGCAAATGCATATCTTTAGGTCATTCAGAAGAAATATGATATTCTAAATGACTTTTCCCTGACCGCATGCCCGAAGGGTATGGGTCACAACCAAAGGCCTTTTTGCGATCAATTTTTCACTTTCTTTGAAAATTTTTTTAAGTATGGCCTCTGTTTGCCTCTTGCTCCCTTTTACGAGAGTGTGATGAAGGCGTATAACTTTTACCTAAGTCAATTGAGTCTAACCGGGTGGCTCATATTTATCTCCTTTTGAATATTGTGTCATTAACAAAGTATCCCTTGTTCCGTGGGTCCCTTTCAATGCTTCTTTTATCTCACTCGAAGAGAATCCTTTATCGCATTCTTTAGCCGTAAGGATAGAGCTTTGTTTGATGACCTGCCTCGATCAAACAAAGGCTTCAAAGATAGGTATTTCCTTGTCAGCATGAGCGAATAGGGAAGTTTCCCAAAAATTTAGACGTCCACCTTTAACTTGCTTAGGGACGATATGAGTGGCTTCCCCCACGTAAGTAAAGATCTAAAGCACTTGTTGAGTGTGGGACTTTGATCCACAATCACCCTTCTCATAGCCCTAGAAGCTAATACTCCTACTAAAGGTGAGGCTAACTATCTGCTCCATTTTATTTACTTTTCTCATTGATTCTTCCATGCTCTATGCTACATCTTTGCTTTCACTTATTAGCTCTCTTGCTGAGTATGTTTTATTAATTTTCTCGTCTTTCTCTGTTATCTTATTTTTAGAAATGGCAGGTAAGTCACAAAGAAGCAAAAGGGTTATACAAATTGCCTAAAAGAGAGGATAAAAATATGCTTCCACTGATGTAACCACAGGGGAAGGCATTACATTTGTTAGAGTGGTTCTCAAGGGTCGAAAGCATTAGGCATTGGTATTAAGGGACGAGTCATCTTTTGAGGGAGTGCCTTCTAGATAACCTGTTACCAGTGCCACTGTTACAACAATGATGGCACCTATATCAAGTCAGTAGGGGACATTTGTACAAATGCCTTGCTTACCACCTGAGACAATTAGTGGCATGAAGGTGTTCGAGTTGAGAAGGCTATTGGGCATGCTTGACTTTATAGGCTCTCTTGTAGACAAGGTTGGGCTCGAGAGTGCGATGGTGCACAACGTCTTAGTGGCCGAATACTTAGTGAACAATTTGGCCCTCCCTGCTGATATGTATCACATAAAATTCATGAGCAATCATGGTTTGGCCATTTATGGTGTGGGATATCTTTTCCAAGCAAGTCCTGTTATCTTTAGTTAATTATGTTCTCTTATCATTACAGCCTTTATTATGATTAACCTATTACTATTTTTGTAGGGTATTCAGCATCTCGTTCAATTGGAGTCTCGTTGCAATGAGCTCATGGTTGTATGTCGGAGGGGTGCTGAGAAAAAGGCCAAGGATGCTTGGGTAGCCCTACTCTCTGCTACTCAGTAGCATGCGGCATTGAGAATGCCTTAAAGGAAAAGTGTGCAGCATCTAAGCAAGAAGTTGCACAGCTTTTGGGTCAACTAGATAAGGTCTGAATGGAGTAAGAAGGCTTGAAAAAGGCCTCTGAGGAGGCCGAAGCTGTGCACTAGGCAACTTTGAAAATCCAAAAAGATGAGATCTTAGAATAAGTTAGCAGTCAGATAAGGGACTATCAACGGAAGGTTAGGGTTGCTTTGCGAGACCATTTCCCTGAGGCCGACTTGAGCTTCCTCGATGCACTTCTTAATAAGGATGTATATGAGGAAGGAGAAGCTGAAGATACTGTGAGGGGTGGATCAGGGGAAGCTGAAGGTGTGCTGGGAGGGCAGACACCTCTACCTTTAACACTTTCAGCTGGGACCTCAGAGGGACATCCTTTAACCTTGCAAATAGATTAACTTTTATTTTTTAGCTTCATTCATTAACATTTTATGTAATACAATTTTTATTGATAAATGAAGTATACCTTTGCCTTGTGAAATATTTACTTTTTTTCTTACTTTTTAATTATTAATTTTTCTTTTGTTGTGTTTCATTAACGATCCCCGATGCTTGAATGAGTCATTTGCTTATAGGTTATAATAAAATGATTTGTTGCAACCTAAAAACTTTTTAAGTGTTTTGTTTACAGTTCCCTGAATGCTTGAATGAGTCATTCATTTACATGCTATAATAAAATGATTTGTTATAACCTTGAAAACTTTTTAAGTGTTTCATTTATGGTTCGTCGAATGCTTGAATGATTCATTCGTTTACAGGCTATAATAAAACAATTTATCGTAACCCTAAAAACTTTTTAAGTGTTTCATTTACAGTTCCCCAAATGCTTGAATGAGTCATTCATTTGCGAGCTGTCTAACATCAAAGTACAAATTGATATAAAGTTGATACGTTCACTTTTTATTTCATTACCAAGGGAAGAAATTCCTGGGGGCATTTATACAAAGTATTTTTTGAGATTCTTAACATTTTATGCTCTCAGAATAGCTTGTTCGCCTACTAACTATATCCTATAAGTTCCCGAACATATGATGTCAAAAATTTGATACGGACCTTCCCAGTTGGACATCAACTTGCTAACTCCTACATTCCTTTTGGCTAGGTTAGCTTTTCTGAGCACCTAGTCTTTGATGTTGAAATCTATGTGCTTTACCTTCAAATTAAAGTATCTAGCTATTCTCTATTTGTAGGTTGCCATTTTGATTGAAGCATCTTCCCGCCTTTCTTCTATGAGGTCTAATTCGAGCTTTCTTTCTTCTTCATTTCTTTTTGAACTCCATACCTCAATCCTATAAGAAGGCATTTCGATCTCCATCGGGATCACTACTTTAGATTCGAAAGCTAGGGAATAGGGCATATCACCGGTAGTGGTTCTAAGTGTTGTTCGATATGCCCAAAGTACACTCTCCAACTCTTTAGGCTAGCAACCTCTGGCTTCAAACAATCTTTTCTTGAGTCCATCTAAGATTGTCTGATTGGACACTTTAGTCATCCCATTCGTCTAAAGATGAGCTACTGAAGTAAATTTTAATTGTATATTGAGACTTCCACAAAATTCCCTAAATGTAGAGGAATTAATTTGTTTACCATTATCCATAATAAGCACCGCACACAATCCAAATCTATAAATAATTTCATTCCATATGAACTACTAGATTCACCCAGAGGTGATAATAGCTATCGGTTCAACTTTAATCCATTTTGTGAAATAATCTACAGTGACAATTAAAAACTTTAACTACCTTCTTCCTTGCGAAAATAGACCCAAGATGTTAACTCCCCATTAATCAAATGGCTAGGTTACCTTAATGGAATGCTGATTTGTGCTCAATTTTTTTATTATTCTGCCATGCACTTGATATTGTAGACATCTGTTGATAGCTTCCTATGCATCCTTTAAAATGGAAAGCCAATAATATCTTGTGCATAACACCTTCTTCACCGATGTTCATGCGGCTTTATGTGCTCCGTATATTCCCTTATTTATTTCCTTAATCATATACTTCCCTTCCTCAGGAGTTATGCATTTGACCTACGGGTGTGTTTTAGCCTTCTTAAACAACCTTCCATCAATCATTAAGTATTTAAGCGACTTTTAAGATACTTTTCTTGCTTTCAAGTCATTCTATGGCAGTGTTTCGAATTAGAGGTACTCAACAATTGGGCTATACCACGTCTTTGTTTCCACAACGGCTATCATCACTTTTTCTTCTTGGATCGAGGGTGTAACTTTAACTTCAATCATAAGCTTTTTCTAAGCCTCCGAGCCTTCTAAAACATCTACTTCTTCATTATCCTTTCTAGGAATTTACTTTAATTCCCACTCAACACCTACCTTCTTCAAGCTCTATAATAAACTCTTTACCTTATTTACGTATTCTTTCAAGTATCTTTCTTTAACTGTGAAGCTATTAGTAATTTGTCAAATGACTAACTGTGAATCACTATTGATTATAAGGGATTTCGATCTAACTTCCTTTGCTAGCTTCAAGCCGGCAATCATTCCTTTATACTCCGTGGCATTGTTGGAAGCATTAAAGTATAGTTTCAAGACGTGTTTGACACAAATGCCCCTTAAACCTTTGAGAACAACTCCCATGCTAGCCATAACATCTTGGAATGCTCCATCCATTAATAACTCCCATGTTTTTAGGGTTTTGTTTTGTGAGAGCATTTGGTCTTTTAGGTCTTGCCATTTTGTAACAAAGTCTGCCAGAACTTAGGCTTTCATCACCACTCTAAGCTCGAATCAAATGTCGTATGACTACAACTTTACCGCCTATTCAGCTAACTAATTGTTTACGTTCGAGGATTGAAGGAGTTCTGCTAATAGTTGGTTGGTTCGTACAATCACTTTATGCAATTGGAAGCAATGCCTTAACTTAGTTATCGCCATCATCAATGTTGTAAGGATTTTTTCCACTGGGTTTCTTTTTATTTTTGCACCTCTAAGGACCTGAATAACATAATAAATAGGTTTTTGCATTCCTTGGTCTTCTTTGACAAGGACGACAGAAACTTTATGGTTTGAGATTGAAAGATATAGATACAGGTCCTCACCATCATTGGGCTTAGCCAAAAGAGGTGGCGTCATTAATGTTGCCTTCAACTCTTCAAAGGTTTCTCGGCACTTCTCATTCTATTCAAAACTTTCCCCTTTTCACAAAAGGCTAAAAAATGGTAAATATCTCTTAGTCGAATGAGAAATGAATCTTCCCAACACATTAATTCTACCATTGAGTCTTTGGATATCTTTAATGCTTTTTGAAGGTTACATATCCAAAATTGCTTGAATCTTTTCTAGATTGGCCTCTATACCTCTTTGTGATATCATATACCCTAAGAACTTTTTGGAATGCACCCTAAATGTGCATTTTTTTGAATTCAGCTTCATTGTATATCGATTTAGTACCTTGAGCACCTTAGCTAGATCAGAAGCATGGCCTTGTACCGACTTACTCTTGATGATGATGTCATCCACATAAACTTTTACCGTTTTGCCTATCAGGTCTTTAAACATCTTATTCATCAAACTTTGATAAGTGGCTCCTGCATTCTTCAATTCGAAAGGCATTACATTGTAACAGAACATACCTTCATAGGGTATAAAGCTAGTCTTTTCCTGATTAGGTTAGGACATGGGTATCTGATGATACCTAAAATAGGCATCAAGGAAGGAGTAGACTGCATATTATACAATGGAGTCAATTAACCTGTCAATGTAGAGGAGTGAATAGCTATCCTTTGGGCATGCTTTATTTAAGTCGGTAAAGTTAACGCACATTCGGGTCTTTTCATTTCTTTACCAAGACGATGTTAGCTAGCCAATTGGGATATGCTACTTCCCATATGGCTTTTGCTTCTAACAATTTATGGGTTTCTTCATATGCAATCTTTAGCCTATCCAAGGGATACCGTCGAAGCCTTGACTTAATGGGTTTTATCTTCAGATTTACCTACAATCTATGTGACATTACTCTTAGGTCTATCCCTGCTATCTCTCTCTGAGTCCTTGTGAAACTTTGCTAATTGAAATAAAGGACTTGGAGGATTTCTTTCTCATTCACTCTTAGCAATTTGTCCCCCATCATAACTTCTTTCCTTGGCGCTAATGATCTTTTAACTAGTTTTCCTTTAGATTGGTGCCTTAAATTGTCATTGTCACTCTTCACACTTTCTGTTAGGGCAAGCACTTGCTGCTGCAATTCCCTTATTATGGCTACATAGGCTTCTTGAGCGGCTTTTTGATTTCCCTACACTATTGCTCTCCCGCCTTCCATGGGGATCTTCATAACTAAGTATCTGATGTTGGTGATAGCTCCCGAATCATACAACATGGGCCTGCCGAGAATAGCATTGTAGGAAAATAAGGTATCTATAACCATGAAAGTGCATTTGCCCACATAAGATACTGCTTCCTCTCTCAATTCTATATAAAGGTCTATTGCACCCACCATCGAGAAGAAAGCATTGCCAATAACCGTTAGTGGCATTTTAATTTGTCTCAAATCTTTTGTTGCCTTTTTTATCTTCTTGTAGGCTTTCATTGTTAGAAGATTAACCATGCTACCAGTATCTTTTTTACCAAAAAGTTAGCAATATATCTCTGGACCACTAGGGTATCATCATAAGGAACTTTGACATTCTGTGCATCCTTAGCTGAGATCGAAACTGGCAGGAGTGCTTTCAAAATTGCCGAGAAGTATACTCCCTTTCTGCCACATTTCCTCTTAGAGTTGGAATCGCCATATGATGGACCACCAGCTATCATGTGAATTATTCCAGCTCTCCCCTATTCTTTAGCTATTTTGGGTTTCCTTCTTTCTTCTTCCAAAGCCAACTGGCTGGACTCTATCAAAAAGGAATACCGTTTCTTATTTTTACCCTTATCTAAGAATCTCCTAAAAAATCCTTTCTTAATGAGTCTTTCTATTTCATCTTTTAATGCTTGACATTCATTTTTGTTGTGTCCCACATCTTTATAGAATTCATAATATTTGCTTTTATCTCTTCTCGCCAGAGTGGGTTGATCCATTTTTTTCAATAAATTCACTTTACTGTGGTTCTCTTTAATCCACATCAAGATTTTGTGTGGGGTGGCATTCAAAGGGGTAAAATTTACTTTTTTGGCATCCCCCTGGCTTCTCTATTCTTTCCTCTCTTAAGCACTGAATGGAAAATGACGCGTGCCTCTGTATTTTAACCGAGGGGAATTCCGTTCTCAGGTAACATGTAGATCCAAATTGTACCATCTGTCTGCACGACTTGCATCATCAAGGGCAATAAATAACTTCGCTCTGTCCATGAGTTCTCCAAAATCAACCGGTTGGTCGGTCGGTCATCAAAGAGTTGTAGAGCCACATGTTTTAATGTTATTGATCATTGTGATAGTGGCCACCTCACTGTGTAAATGTTAGATATCAGAAGCTATCTCCCAGAATCTTTCAATAAAGTCATGTAGACTCTCATATTCACCTTGCACAAATTCCTTGCAAATCAATAATGGTCTTTTGGTCCATATTTAAATAACGAATCTAGTTTTAAATAACTCTGACAGTTGCTTGAAAGAGGACACTGATTTTGAAGGCAAATCATAAAACCAATCTAAGGCATCATCTGTCAATGTAGATGGGAAAACCTTGCATACAAGTGCATCCCCAAATGTCTGCATGTGGATCAATGTGCGATATTCAGCTGAGTGTTTCTTTGGGTCAGACCTACCCTTACAGTTCTTTATTTTGATTTCTTTAAAGCACCGAGGGAAAGGAACTTCTCGGATTTGACGTGCAAATAGAGAATCTATATTGCCTTCATGGTTAGGCTTCTTGGGGTGCCCTAATATGTACTTCTTTACCGCACGGATGAACAAATCGTTAAAGGCCTCTTTTGATCTGGGGATTTCGAATCTCTTACTCTATATCTTGTTCCCATTGGGCCTTTCAAACCTTCGGGTTAAGGAATCGCCTTCATTTTTGGATGGCAAGGTGTAAGATAAAAACTCGAATTTCTTTCGCTTGGCCTTTCAGGTTGACCTCTCAACTCCTTGCCTTCTAGCCTAAGATGCTACATTGTAATTGCCTGCAACCTCAATTTGAGGTCTTAACTCCTTAAGCAGTTTGGACTTGATAACTTTACAGAAGCCATGGAAAAGTCGTTGCATAGCTTCCAGAGTGACTGGGGTTCCTTCAACGGGGGACCCTTATCGGGTTCACCAATGAATGTACTGACTCTCAGAGTAATGGGTGTTTAGTGGATATTGTTTCCCTAAGATGATTGATTTCTTGATAGTCCTGCCATTCAGCTCTCAATGAAAGCACCAAATAATAATACGCGATTAGATAAAACTATTGAAAGAGTCAATAAGTAATGCCAAATGTTCGTACCTATAAGAAAAGAGATTAGTCCCGGGTCGAACTCGAGATATATACTCCAATGGTTAAGTTAGATCTTATAGGAATTTTGGTAGAGTATCTTTAGTGTTAAAAAGCACTTACCTTGGAGTGCAGTAAATGCCTCTATTTATAACTCTTGTGGTGGTAAAAGTACGTCCCATCATTGTGGGGATTGCTGACATGTATACGGATATGATCTTCTTAGACTAAGGCCTCATGAGCTGGGCTTGGTAAGTGGATAAAGAACAATTGATCCTTATCAGTAAGGATGATACTACTTTTATGAAAAACTAAAATTGAATATATCTTAATAATAAATATGATAATTAATTATTTTAAATTAAATGATATAACAAGACAATAATTTTTATAGATAAATAATTATATTATAAAAAATTATATAAATGTGATATCGTGAAAACATATATATATATATATATATGAAAATGGAGAAAAATTGTTGACATGCCAATTGAGTCCGATGGGCATCCAAATCAATGACGAAGTCTAAAGCTTTGAGTAATAATTGACAATTTGCTCACTTATTTCCAATGGAAAAACTAAAACTGAGCATGAATATTCCCATTTTAGTTCTTCATTATTCAGGCTACGAACAATGAAACCTAATTAAGAAATTCATTAATTAATTAGTTAGCTTAAATGTGGGAACATACAATGGATTTTGGTTGTTTATGATATGACACTAACGGACTAGCAAATAGTATAAACCTTAACTCCTATCCTTGTAAAAAAATTCATATCTAAAAGCTTAAATCCATTGAAAATTTTTAAAAATAATAAATAAAATAGAAAATATTCTTAGATCCAGTGCTCTTTTAAGGGGGTTTTTTGGATTTAGGGGTTGGGCTGAAAACATTTAATGGATTTGGGATTGGGTTGAAAGAATTTATGGGTTAGGGGTTCAGGAGTTCGCAGGCCCAGGTAACGACCCCAGAACTCGCAGGCCCAAACTGTAGGCTTCAGTCTGGGGGAGCCTGGGACATCGCAGGCCTGGGTTGCAGTGTTAGAGCCCACTGACACCGTAGCACAGGCCTGCGGTGTGGGAATTTATTCCCTACCTAAGCCCGGGCTCCCCTTGGCCCGTAAAGCATTTTGTTTGCTTATGACAGGCCAAAGGGTATAAAAGCCTGAAATGGCTTTCTCCCTTCACAACCCAGGTCTTTTTTTTTTTTTTGCTTTCTTTTTTTGATTCAATTTTTTTTATTATGTAATGATATTTAGTATCATCCTAATTATGCCATAAATTCATAATTAGTTTTGTTATATTTAAGTTATATAGTTATTTTAATTAT
>CANXYI010706572.1:0-15187 GCA_948208565.1 Hura crepitans
CTTTTTTTATTGATTGTATATCAGATTATGCTGGTGTAGTGGTGAAGGTCCCTAAAGGGACTACTACACTAGTCTGTTGGGTAGACTCGAAGGAATTATTTAACACAATTAGTGCCTTTGGGAGGTCTACAGACTTATCTCAATGCATAATTACTCACTATTTTTGCCCCTTGGAAGGTTCCTATAAACTAATCCCTATGGCTATATCAGACTAGTGCAACGGTTGGGGTCCAAAATATAGGCCACTACATATTTTACAATTCCCTCTTGGTCTAGTGTTCGTAAGCGTCATCTATTTAGTCAGACCTATGAAATAGACTTAAAATAGAGAAAAATGTAAATTTAAATTAATTGATGCTAATTTTTGATATTAATTTTAATAACTCTACCCTAGTGGTATTTTGGTAATTATAAAGAAAATATGATATATTATCTAAATGACATCAAGCATCTGTCATGTTACTCACACAATACACCTAGCCTTGTATTTTATGCCTACTTATGTATAATACTGCATATTGCATGTTTTAATTGATTTGAATTCACTACTGAGTTTTATAATCAATGTACCTATGTTATGGTGCGTAGGTAACAAGGATAAGCAAGCTAGCCTAGGTGATTATACAATGTAGCCATACAATATTTGAAGGGTAAAGAAAGTTGTTTTCTTTCTAGTAGTCACACTAATGTAAATTCCTGTAGGTTTGGGTCAGCATGCTTAGAATCTACTAGGTCTGTAAAAAAAATAGAGGTGATGTATATAAGCAGGTGATGTATATGTTTGGTTTTCTTATGATTTTGATAACTGCGGGCTTAAGGCCTTATGTGTATGTTTCTGATATGTGTCTAATGTGTGCTGAAGTTGACTGGGAGACCAGAAGGGTCCAGATAGAAGTTTATTGATTGTTTGCCTATAGAAGTGTTTTTATCAAGTGAAAAAATTTTGGTATGTCACCTAGGTAGCCACTATGCTGCCTAATTTTCTGTGTGTAATAACCTAAAAAAATCGACTCTCTTAAATAGTACTTCCTAGGATAAATAATGCTTCTCGAAACCTAAGCCACACTAAGCATACCAACAGGGAGTATTAACTATAAGAGAATATTGGGCAAAGTTTGAAGCCAATCTGAAGTTGTTCGGATGGTTAAAAATGCTAATTAAGATTTTATGGTAGTGTCCTATGAATAGTGCTGTAGGCAAAGCTAAACCATAAAATAAATAAAAAGTTGCTCAAAATAATCCAAAAATGTTACAACCTGATACTCAAATATTATGAGTAGTCTAATGGCTTTGGAATCATAATTTTTCAAGCTCAGAAACTATTTTTTACTCAATTTTTAAGATATAAAATGTATTAATTTTTCGAGTTATTATCATAAATTGGGCAAGAGATTTTAGGAGGATTTAGGGCTTGGGTTAATGGAATTTTAGGGATAGAAATGGAGGAAAACAAACAATCCTATCGATTATAATAATTTTTTAAAGGAAGGAAAAAATTATTTATGGAAAAGTATAAAAAAGTTAAAGAATTTATTTCTTTCCCATACAAAGCATACAACACTTCTACCACCTCCTTCTCCAAAATTTTTGTCCCCCTCTCCCTTACAATCTCTCTTTTTATTTCTCCCTCCATAAAGCCACCCACTTTATAAGCCTATACCCGATTTGAAAAGGGTCTCGAGATGAGTTTGTGGACACTAAAATCATCGAAAATGGCTAAGTATTTCAGGAGAAAAATTGAGAAGAATCCAGAGGTAAATAGTAACCTCCCAACTCTTAGGTTTTTCTTTTTCACTTATTATATTTTTCATGGGTTCATTGGGTGTGGTAGAGCACATATATAGGCTCAGTATATTTTTACGATGCTTATGTTATTTTATATTAATTTTTTATTTTTGTACCCATTTGTATTCATAAGTGATACGTGGACCCGAGCCTCCTGATGTAAGGAGAAGGCTTAGGCTGACTTCATGTGTCTTGTATGACCTTATTTGTTATGTTTAATGACCTTAAATTGAGCAAAGTTTGCATTTAATGTGTTATGTGCATTATGTCCATATTAGTAATAAATGTGATTAAATGCATAAAAAATGAAATAAATTCTATAAGTAGAAATTTATGATGAATGACATAATACAAGCATGATATATGATGGTTTAGTGTGATTTATAAGTGATGAAATTGCAAGAATATTAATATTGAGCTTATAAATGCAATATGTGGGTTGAAAATCGAGTATGCCATGATTGTGTTGTATGCCAAGAAATATGGGTGTATGGTTGTGCATGATTTTGAACATGTACAATGGATGTAAAGTATAATAGAATGCTATGGAATGACTTGATATACAAGTGCATGACATTATGCCTACTTGAACCGATAAGTGCACTAATGTGTGTGCGAATGTTCTTATTGATTAGAAAGTATCACATGTGCTTGAATGTGATGTGCCAATATGGTAAAAAATGGTTTTTTTGACATATAATGAATATATATGTGTTATAAATGCATGAAGATGCAATGTATAACCATTTGAATGTGAATATTGGAAAATGCCATGAAATGATTATTTGAATTAATATTTCGGTGTTGATTGGCATGATGATATGTTTTTATGATCCGATACTATTACACCTAGGAAACGAATCCTACAGGTAGTAATGGACATCGATAAGCCTAAGTTGGCCAAGTGTATATATCTAAGCCATGCAAAGGTGCAATGAGACCAATGGTGATTTTAAGTAATTTAATAATATAAAAAATGAAACTGGTTAATTTGACACATAATGACATATTTAATAATGCCTTTATAGTTAGACAACCTAGTTTGGATAGGTTGACCAGTCAACTAGGATTTGTAGTGGCTACTAGCATACCTTCTGGTATGAGACCTGCAGTTCATTGATTTATGTGTCGACAAGCATGAGAACCTTTAGGCCTAAGTTTATTTATGCATATAAGGATGTGAGAGCCTTCGGGCCTAAGCATATGCATCTGAGGATGTGAGTGCCTTCGGGCCTAAGATTACGTACCTAAGGGTATGAAAGCCTTAAGGCCTAAGTCTTACGCATCTATAGATGTGAGAGCCTTCGAGCCTAACTGATACGCATCTATAGATGTGAGAGCCTTTAGGCCTAAGTATATATACCTATTGGTACAAGAGCCTTCCAGCCTATGTAATTCTATTATCCAGTCTTGGTTAGTTGTCTTATTAATATGAGCATAAGTTAAAAAATTAAAATGACTAAAAAATGTATAAATTAGAATTATATGTTAAATGGCATTAATATGTGACATATGGATATAAGTTGGCCAAATGACATAAAAATGGTCTTAAGGTGTTCAATTATGATTGTTACCTTTCATATGGCTATAAATGATGTAACTATGATTATGAAGTGGATAATGAGCCTATAAGTGAATAAGAGCTTTTTAACCTAGAAATATATATGCCATTTGTCCTTGCAATATATGATTATAGTATGGTAGCTTACATGCTATTACGATAATGTTATGGCATATAAATGATTATTACATGATGTTTGTGATTTTTGGCATATTGGATATTTAAAGGCATGATTATTGTATGAGATGTGCATGTTTGCATATAAGACACCATAATTGCATGTTTGTGATATTAAATCCAAAAATGGCTTGTGTGCATTTATGGACATGCTAAAGCTAAGCTTTTTTCAAGTTAAAGTGATTACACCACTAAGTGAAAGCTTAGTGCATTGCTTGTTTGCGATTTGTAGGTAACAGGGTAGCAAATTAGAGCAAAAGCTTGTACATATCAGGTGACACAAAGTTAACCCCTGCATGGGTATTTTTGCACTTTTTGTAATAGTGATTGTTATGTAAATGTAATGGGATAATAGTTAGTGTGCTCTTGTGATCATGGAGGGATTGGGTTTAATCTATATTTTGCAATGGGTTTTTGTACTTATATATTATAACTATTGACTTTATTTTTTTTGTTGCTTCTCAGATGCTTTTGTGTTGATTAATAAGTTTACATGTGAGAATGTTAGCTGTGGAGAGCCTAAGGCTTATTGTGTTTTATGTTGTGTTTGGAGGGTTAGGAAGACAATTGGAGTAGGAGATAAGTTTATTGATGTTATAGAAATGCTTTTAAAGAGGTAAAAATTTGGAAAAGTGTCCCAGTACAGCCATTATGCTATTGAATTCTTGATAAAATGACTCCAATGTTTACCTTGATTTGTGTGCCAAAAGGTTTTTAATGTTTTATCTCATATTTGAGTCAAGAAATGTTTTATTATATAAAAGTTTTAAATTTAAAGTGGTTTTAGATAATAGAACTAGATATCATTTTGCCCCCCATTCGGGTCTGGTATACGGATTAGGTGGAGGGTGCCATAATCTTCATCATCCCTAGATACATAGAGTAAAGAGCATTATATGCTTCTCTCATAATCTGTATCTTCACCTCTTTGACTTTAGGTACACATAAACTATCATAGAAGTATAATCATTCATCTGCCTTATTCCCAAATTATGTAGTCTTCCCCTCTTTGACTATATTCATTATCTATATAAGATGATCATCCTTAACTTGTGCTTCTTTCATCTATTGCTTTAAGTCAGGTTTCACTTGTAGTTCTGCTAAAATTGCATTCTCTTTAGTATACTGCATTCTTTCATGTATAGCTCTCATGGTTACTATCAACTTCTGACTTAATGCATTAGCAACCATATTAGCCTTTCCTAGATGGTATTGTATTAGATAATCATAGTCCTTTATCAATTCCATCCAACATCATTGTCTCAAGTTCAACTCTTTCTATATGGGGAGATATTTCAAACTTTTATAATCGATGTAGATGTAACACCTCTCTCTATACAAATAATATCTCCACACTTTTAATGCAAATACTATGGCAGCCAACTCCTAATCATGTGTTGGGTAGTTCCATTCAAGTGGCTTCGATTGCTTAGATGCATAAGGTATTACCTTTCCTTTTAGTAGCAAAACACATCTAAGCCCATTGTGTGAAGCATCACTATAGATCATAAAGTTATTTCCTTGCTTGAGTTGAGTAAGGATAAGTGCTTTAAGTAACATCACTTTTAGCTAGGCAAAGCTTGCCTAGCATTTATCATCCCACACAAATTTTACATCCTTCCACAAATAGTCTAGCTAATAGAGCTGCTATTATTGAGAAACCTTTCACAAACCTTCTATAGTACCTAGCCAATCCTTGGAAGCTTTAGATCTCAATCACATTCCTAAGAGGTTTCTATTCTAATATCACTTTAACTTTGCTCTAATTGACCTTGATACTTTCTACTAAAGCTATATAGCCTAAGAAGGCTACATCATTCAACCAAAATTCACACTTACTCATTTTTGCATATAGTTATTTTTCTCTTAAGGTCTACAACATAATTTTCAAATCCTACTTGTGCTTCTCTATATTCTTGGAGTACACCAAAATGTCATCAATGAAGACTATGGCAAACTAGTCTAGGTATGGCTAGAAAATTCTATTCATGAGGTCCATGAAAACTCCAAAAGCTTTAATGAGTCTAAATGGAATCACTAGGAACTCATAATGCTCGTATCTGGTAAGAAAAGTAGTCTTAGGAATATCTAATTCCTTGATCCTTAATTAGGGACACTCTGATCTCAAATTAATTTTTGAGAGCACATTGGCACCTCTAAGCTAATAAAAAAGGCCATCAATTCTAGGTAATAGGTACCTATTCTTGATTATCACCTTGTTCAACTACTTATAGTCAATGCACAGTCGAATTGACCCATCTCTCATTTTCACAAAGAGCATTAATACTCCTTATGGAGACTTACTCGGCCTAATAAAGCCTTTATCAAATAATTCCTACAATTGCACCTTTAGCTCTTTTAATTTTATTAGTGCCATCTGGCATAGAGTAATGGACATAGGAGTAGTACCAAGATACAACTTAATTTCAAAGTTGAGTTTTTGTTGAGGCAATCCCTGTAACTCATTTAGAAATAGATTAGGAAATTCTGCCACTACTAGTATTTGACTAAGGCTCAGTTCAATCTTATTAGTATTGACTACATGAGCCAAGTAGGCTTCACATCCCTTTTAGATTAATCACTTCACTATTATAGTTAAGATGATATTGGACAAAAAAGTCCATTCACCTACTATTATTACCTATTTTCCCTTAGTTGCCTTAAGGGTAAGTCTCTTTTATTCATAATTAACTACTACCTGATATTCAGATAACTAGTCAATACCTAAAATGACATCAAATTCATTGAAGGGAAGTTTAAATAGATATGCTGAGAATACTTAATCTTGTACAACTAAAGGGCAAATTCTGTATATTTTATTTAGTACCACAGTCTAACTAATTGGGTCGCTAACTAAGATGTCTATGTCTATAGGTTCAGGCTCTAAACCTTTATTCTATGCTTGTGCAGTAAAGATATGAATAAGTGGATCTTGGGTCTATCAATGCTAAAACAAAAGCATTAAATAAAAATAAAATACTAGTGATCACATCAGGAGCCTCAGTTTCCTTTCGAGCCCATATGGCTTACTGGCAAGCTAATGCTCAAAACTCTTATCTCATCCTCTAACTTATGCCTTATTATTCTTGCATTCCTTCTAACCTCTACTAGGTGCTAAAGATGAAGCCTGAAATTGAGCACCCTTTAGCTACCTCTTAGGGCACTCCCTTTGATAGCACTTTCTGAATCCATAAATAAAGTGCTTTCCTCATCTAGTCTACGAACATAGTCCTTAATGTTTCCTGTTGCATATGCCACACACTAGAAGTGTGCTCCTCATTGTAGATAGTAGAGCACTAGTAGCTTGCTATAAAGGTCGAGGCTTAGATTGAGGTGTCTAAACTTACCTCCATGTCTAGCTCTGCCTTTAGGACTATTATAGGGTAGGTGTGCCCTTCTACTTTTTGCCTGCATCAGGTGCTGAGTTAGTACATCCATTAGTGCAAAGCCTTTTCTTCTAGAAAATTTCATTTTTTTCGTTCAACATTTCCTCTATGGCATATGCTACTGACACCAAATAAGAGAATTTTCAAATATTAGTGGTGGCTATCTATATCCTCAACTCTATATTGAGGACTTTTTAGAACCTTTTACAATACTCCTCCTTAATGGGTACAAATTCTTCTGCATATCTGCTCAGACAAGTAAAGTCATTTTTCATACTCTGACACTGACCTACACCCCTACTTCAAGTCTAAGAAATTATGGCTTTTCTTGTCTAGATATGTCTCTAATATATATCTCTTCCTAAACACTTTAAAGAAGAAATCCTAGGTAAGGTCTGTTGCTGCCTTCCTCTTTTGAGTAATGTCCCACTAGTGAAAAGCTTCTTTCTATAGAAAGGAAGTGGCACAGTTTAGGTTTTCTTTTGGGGTGCACTCTAGCTATTCTAAAATCTTGATCATACACTCTAGTTAGTGCCCAGCCCTAGTAGCATCATCCTCTATTGATCCTATAAAGTCTCAAGCCTCCTTTTTTTTTACTCTCTCTAATTACATCTTTTGTAATGTTGTAGCCTATAGGGGTTGTGTTGTGGCTAGTAATGGTGGTGGAGCTACTACTGCAGTGATATGCCTTAGCAAATCAACAATCTACTATACCAATGCTAGTGAGGCTTTTGTCTATGCTTGACTTGCTGCATCATTAGGCATTCGAGTGGCTAAACTCACCCTAAGTGCATATATCATCATCAGTGCATGGTTTGCCACCTCTTCCCCTTATTTTAGTGGGGTCTTCTCACTTATCATGGCTTACTACAAAATAACAATCAATTAGCCATATATAGTATAGCTTTACTTGACATAAAACCCTAGACCATGGCACTCATGTATCGTATGCCTATAACCACCTAAACTAGAAATATGATACCACCTAATGTAACACCCCTTACTTGACACATAATTGGACCCAATAAGAGATGCTACCTTCTTAAGTGTAACTTATCCTCATCCTACCCCATTCAATTCTCAATTAACTTCCATTAACAAACACCTTAGTTATTAACCACATGGTATTCATAATCTACAAAAATTTATGTAGCATAACAAATACTCAGGTGAAAAACAAAAAATTTTAAACATGTAAAAAAGCACTTTTATAACCATACTCAGCAACTCACAAATGTTAGACCCTTTAGGTCTCTCAAAACTCATCTCAACATCAATCAGACATACATATAGACATAAGGGTCTCAGACCCATATATTAACATATATTAAGCATGTAGAATGCATCAACATATATATCTCACACTTATGTTAACATTTACAGACCTAAAGTAATGAAACATAATACTAATAGCTTTACATGACTGAGCACTAACCTGATATATATGAGTACCTATTTACTGTACAAACTCAAAAACAAGAGTAAGAACATGTACCTAGAAGCTATGTTAGCTACACTACAGATTGAGGCTAAACAACATCCTACTATCTTTTACTTATGCACTGGAGCACCGATACATTAAGTATACACTCATTGGTGAATTTAGTGTAATATAAATTGTATCATCCAACATGTAATACAAGTAATGCAACTCTTTACCAATTAAGCATATTTATTATCATTAATCCTAATTATATGTGAATAAAGCCATATTACATCTGATAAAAAATGAGACATTATCGAGATTGACTACATATCATATTATATACCCTTGTTCAAGTTAAACATGGATAGTTGTTTGTTAGATTATATCTTTAAACCTTTTTATTCTTTTTAGGCCCATTCTTGGAAGGCTACACTTTAAGACAATAGATAACTGGATCTAAGTTGTGCAATAGCCCACATTTTCGACCTCAATAGCTATACCTACCAATTCATCTGATTGCGTTGATCAATTCATGAGAATCTCCCAAATTAGAGTGGTAGGGATAAGTCCTATTGGACTTCCCAATAGTTGGGATAGCATGGATCAGCCTTGAAGGACCTCCTAAAACCTATATACCAATCATGCCCAGGTGGATAATAGGGATCGGCCTTGTGGGACATCTTAAATCCACTAAAATATAGGTAAGTAGAGATGAGTCCGTGTGAAACTCCTAATACCTAGGATGGCTGGAGTTTGTCTGTACCAACTTCTTTAATAACTTTAGATAACAAAGATCAATTCATGCAAACCACCTAATACCCTAGTATGCAAGGCTCTCTAGTAAAACCTTAGCGACTGCACTTGCCATATCATACACATAGGCAATGGCCGACATGGATAAAAACCCCTAGCAACTACTAATTCCATAGTTGAATGGTCAACCCATCCAGTGGGTGTCTCACTGATATGGGCCAAGACTAGATACCATTTTCATATCCCATTATAGGTCTTTTAACATACTTTTATACCATTTACTCATTTTATGCCATTTAAGTGCGTATTTCTATTATTATGTGACCACTAATTATGAGACCTTATGGCCATCATAAAACTATCCACTTAAGGCATTTCCATAGTCCTATAATTCTAGGTAATTCTTCTTTCACAGCTAAGCCAAGTTAAATCAATTCACTTACATAAACACAATGTTCCATTGCTATTATCCCTTAGCATACCAATCCTTATATTACACTAAGTAATTCTTCTCAATTTATATAGCCTAATTATGTCTCATTGTAATTGTCATTAACTTTCACCTCATACACATGTATATTCATCTCATAGCCATGACACACCCCACAACCATACCATGTTTAAGTATTGTGAATTTCATTTCTTACAAATTTCATGACATAAACACACTTAGTACTTACTTTTTAGCCTAATTACATTACATTTCCATACTAATTAAACATGCACGCACATTCTTTTTCACACACCATTCAACTATACCCTCACATATACCATCACATGCCTATTTCATGTAATCTCCACACATATATGCATCATATGCCACACCAAGCATACTAACATACTCATTTCATGTGTTTATACACACACACATGTATTATATCATTTTCATACACACTTTCACATACACACATGCACATTAACACAATTAACAACTTATATTACATCAAATTAACATACTTAAGGTGTCAAAATCATCTATTCCATCTCTTCAAGGCTTCATCACTTCTCACCTTCAATATTAATCTCTTTTCCTATATAAATCAAAAACAAAAACTATCTATGTGGCTAATCATGGCTTACTTAGGGCTACCTAAACCAAAAATAAAAATTGACAAAAAAAACATTTACTTAGTTTAGGCACTATTCATCAAGTCCTTGCAAATCCAATTCTAGGTAATATCTTCAAATTCTATAGATGGGAATGGCTTCAAGAGACTATGAAGGCAAGGATTGATATAAGTTTTAATGGATTTGACCCTGTATTATGGGAGAAATGGAAGAAAAAAGAGAGAGGTAGGAAAAAGAATCAATGGTGTCAGCTTAAGTGGGGAAACGGGAGGGAAAAGGTGGGTTGACACATATGGCCACCCTATATGTACATCCTTTTATATTAGATACTTGGATAGCCCATATCATGCCATGTGTTAATTCGATAATCTAGATTAATCCAATTTTCATTTTAAGCTTAAAAAATTTAGAATAATTGTTCTAGCCCTCCAAAAAGTATACTTTTAATGCCAAAAATTCTCGATAGTGCTCATTAAAGGCCCTTTAAAATCTCAAGTCAAAACTTCGAAGGGAACTAGGTTAACTATTCACTCGAATAATAATGAAATTCTTAATAAATATCAAACGAACTCAAAAAATTATAATTCCCTTGCTAATAGATTCTTTAGAATTTTTTACCTTTAGAACACACTATTTTCATCTCCAATCAGGCATATCTCAGTCCTTTTCTAGCTTACTGCTAACTAAAGTTACTATTCACTAGTTCTAAGCCTCAAATGATTTATTAGTTCTACTAGAAGGTTTAATTATTTTATTTTCATCATTTTTAGGCCCATCAAAGTTTTATGACTAGTACATCCACCTTTACCACCGTACGCTGGTCTAAGTCCCTGAGAGAAACTATTCATGCCTCAAATGTGACACACTTTATTGGATTCTTGACAAAACCTAATAAGCAGTGCACTTCCCAGAAGGTCACCCATCCTAAAATTTTCCCCATGGTCATTCATTTAACTTTTACTTATGCCACACTCGACCATTATATCTGACTCCAAAATTAATTCAGTCAATTCTTATAATCCATTTAGGTTATTATCATTATAATTCAGCCATTATAGAGGGAATCTGACATAATCTAATACTATCTAAAAATTCGGCAACACTACAGGTGCCTGGGTCATTATCCTCAAAATTACTATTCACCTACAAGCACTTCAACACTACTTATCAAATCTCTTGGACCCATTTGGTCCCCCATTTTTAACCTAACATCATCATTTAAATCACAGCAAACTCAAGCCTCAAGCCACAGATAAAAACATGTATCTATAGAACCTCAAGCTCATATAACATCAAACATCATAGTCAAACATTCATTCATAAGAAAAGTATGTAGGACTACTGAATTAGATCCACAACTTAATGCTTACTTATATACATAACATATATAGAGCTTAAAATCATGGTTTCTACCCAACTTCATCTAAGTACATAGGTATCAAAACTATACAACCTTTGCTTCTTATCCCTTCTCAATTATCCTCTAAACTCCCTTCAAAATGCTTCACGAGATAGGATACCGCTCCTGAGTTCCTGTGCACCAAAACAAGTACACTGAGTAAACGAGATACTCAGTGATGAACTTAAAGCATTTTAATCATGGCAATATATTAATTAATCCCTGTGTAGTTAAAACTAGTTTTTACTTAAATTATATAATTTAATTGTACAATAGGGTGCAAAATTACTAAAATACCCCTAAGGTATTTTTAAGTCCTAAAATAGTCTTTTTGACTCACATATATTATTTAAAGTTGTTATTACATTTATAGTATGTATGTTTGACATTAACCAACTTGTTGACAACATATGTGTCAAATGTCCAAAATAGCATTTAGCCTGCATTTCATCAATAACTTAGAAAATACTATTCACTTATGCTTATTTCTTATTTCCATGATTGGTTTGATTATTTTCTTAATTTAATTCACTAGCCCGACTAGGAAGACAACACTTAAAAACACTAGATCTAGAGGGAAAATAAATTTGTACAGTGGTCCCTATTCTAGACTTATGTCGCTACACTGACATACATGCCATAATGGAGATCAGTCGTAGCCTCTCCAAACACAAGTAAATAGTAGCTATATTACATAATAGAGATAAGCCCGTAGGCCTCCCCAGCCATAAATAAACATCATCAACATTTAGGTGACATAATGCAGACCAGCTCGTAGTCCTCCCTAGCCACCAAAAGCACCATCAACAACTAGGTGACATAATTGAGATCAATCCATGGAACTCTCCAACTAGCAATAGAATTACTGCCTAAATATCAGATAACTAGCAGCTGCAATACCCTAAGTTAACTAGTTAACCCATCTAGTGGGCATCTAACTAATAGGCCAAGTAGCTCAATTTAAGTTCATTTATTAACTAATAATATTCTTTTAATATTTATGTTTCAAAAATAAATAGTTAAAATTTTTATCTTATAGTTTATTTTTTTAGCCAGACTGGTCTGGCCACATTTTGGCTCTACTGGGTAAAATTCCATAATAGTAATTAAGTCTGCTATTACCAACATTCAAGGTGTCATATGTTATGATTTATCATCACATTAATACTTAAAAAGTTAATACTTTCTATCCAAAGACAATTTTGGTTCAGGTACTAGTTAACTGGACAATTATAGGTCATTTTGACCACTTTTTAATTCAATTTATGGGATTATTTTAAGTCTAAATTTAGCATAGTTTTCAATGTCTTTTTAAGCACCTTTCTTGGCACAAAGCTAAACCCCACCTAGCCAATTCCTAGGGTAACTACTAGGCATAATAGCCAAACATGCAAAAGTCTTAAATCTAGCCACTTAAGGCAAAAGCAAAAGTGCAATTTCATAGCACATTTCAAGCCACTGTTTAAGTCATTATTCTAAGCCATTACCACAAATTCTAGTTCCATTCTCATTAATCATTTAAAGGTATCTTCTCAAGGTACATATATTAAATGATATTAGGCCATATGCATTGTTCAAATTAAAGCTATTACAAGCCAATTATCATAGCCATCACTATTCACATGTCTAGCATTTCAATAAGCTTACATGCTAATTTGTCCTTAATATGCTTTTAAGTACAAAGAGGAAAAGGACTTAAATTCCATTCCTTTTCATTTGATATCAATATTCAATCATATATACTTGCCATGAACACAAATATACTCATAAACATCTCATTTTAAGCCAATATTGCTAAGTTACAAAACAACATTCCTATAAATCCCTCATGATAGCTTATGGGTACAAGCAAATAAAATCACAATTCATGGTGATTTCCACTCCCAATTTCCATAGTTCTCATCCTAGCATGCCAAGAAAATTTTGAATATTCATCATAAGTAGCAAACTTCCTATTCAAACAACCATAAACATCAAATTTAGCAAGCATGTGAGGCTAACTTTGCAGACGCTTTTAAACATCACTCTAAATTTCACTAAGTGTCTATTTAATCAACACTACCAAAGAGGAAAATCACTCTAAATTCAACATTCCAGCCACCTCAAATTAGTATTCAACATTCTAGGCACCCTAGCACATGAAGAGAAAGCTTGAAGTTCACTTACTTGTGATGGACTCCCTTAAATCTTCAAAAATTGCACACTGGCTAGCATTCACAGTAACTTCTATCCTCCTCTATGAGCCTTAAAATGCCATCCAAAAGCCACAACCACCTCTCACACATCATCACATTATTGTTACCATGATCCATCATTAAAAAGCACCCAAAATGCTGAGAAAAGGAGGAGAAACAACCATGGACTCAGCTTTAGGTTAAGATTTTGGACTATTTGAACCAGTCAAATTGTGTGATTTTTATCTACCAAACGAAAAATCCTTGTTGCTTGATTCTTATTCCTTGTGGTGCCTAACACATAGGAGAAAATTTAGCAACTAGAATCTCACCATTTGGTGGTTGGAGGAGAAAGTTATGGCTAGTTTACTCCATGATTGGCATCAGCTCCACTAGCTAGAAAAAGAGGAAATTCTTTTTTCACTCTAAGTGGATTTCCATTTGTTAAATGATATTTGCCACTTGGCAAGCTTGCTCAGCCACTTGGCATGGTGTGGGCCCCATCAAAACATGTCAAAGCTATCCCAAAACTTCCTAAACCATCTCAATTTTTGTGGCAAAATTCAAAAATTAATAGTAATTCACTTGGACCTCAAAAAATTACATCATTTATTTAAAAATTCATATTTGAATCCCCTCTACCTGCTCATAAATTTTCATGTCCAAATTCCTTTGATAGGGTAGTTTTCAGAACATCTTGTTTTGCATGCCAAACTAAAAAATTACAAGAATTTGATTCCAAAAATTCTTTCACCATTGGACTCAATGTAATTTTTGAGCTTTAAGGTCCACTATTTTTTGGTCCATCCAAGCATATACCGAGTCAATCCCAGCCTGTAAAATTGTTATTACACAGAGGGGTAGCTTTCAATTTGAAATGAATTATTGGTTTTGCTAAATTTTTAAATTTTACTCTTTTCATCAAATTATGGCCCCTTGAAGTTTCATGACTACTGCTAATGCCTCGATCCATATGCAAGTGACCCAACACCCCAAGTGTACTTCTCAGACTCTATGGCACTATTCATGAAACCTCAAAACTTGAGCATTAAATTTCTTCGCCTTATAAGAAAATTTCATCCTTAAAATTACCTAAAGTAAATAGAGAAGGATATTGAGCTCTCTTTTTGCTCATATGGCTCTTAGTAACCTTCACTATATTTTTATACCTTTATAGCACTGTAATAGTGGTATGGACTCATCTCTACAAATATTTCATTTCACAAGCCATACTCTATACCATTTTCTTCTCATAACTTATATCCAGCTATACTTCGATACCTATCATTAGAGTCACATGTAATAGATCTGATATGTACTCCCTGAGCATAAAGACATAAAAACATTGTATAGTGACATAGCTCAAGTGGTAGCACAAGCCTATATGCTAGAGATCCAACCCTATTAGTACTCTCATAGGGTCTGATAAACTTGGGACTCAATTTCCCTTTTTCCCCA
>CANXYI010706636.1:0-12878 GCA_948208565.1 Hura crepitans
TATATATTTCAACTTGTTGTAACCTCTATAAGTAGTAGTTTAAACTGATTAATTTTTCTAAAAAGCAAATTCACTAGCTAAGGATATTTAATTTTTCAAATAATATGATGGAAAAGATTTGCCTTCATTTGATTTATGATGAACCAGTTATTGTCATGTATATAAATATAATTATTTTGTATATACGGCTCCACTAGACCAAATTTGGAGTAGAAAAATCCTAATATTATAGAGCTACTAATTCAATAGCTGGCAACATTTAAAACTAAAATTAATTAAGTTCAAACGTTACAAAATATTATTCAAACTACAAAGAAAAACTGTTAATCAATGTTATACTACATTCACTACAAAAAAAATTTAAATATCACAACGGACAAATCCTTCGTGGATTGGCTTCTTGTAACGGATCCGTGATGAACTAAAATTCGTTGGCATATCTTCATTGGGGATTTTTTACGGCGGATTTAAATCCGTTGAAGTAATTTCCCGACGGATTTTTCCGTCGTGGAATAAAAATGTTCGTCGCAATTTTTTATTTTATTTTGTTGTGTTTTAAGTAAGATCCGCAATGGAATTTTCGTCGCAAATCCATTGCAGATTTTATTGAATTTTATTTTCATTATCAAAAATCCGTCGCAATTCAAAATAAAAATGTTTTTAAAAAATGTTTGACCGAATAATTTGATATTGATCCATCAAAAATTAATTTAAATTTTTTTAAAAAATAAAATTATTTATTTCAATAACTACCCATGAGCCACCATTATATCGAAATTGATATTAATAAAAAAAATATTACAATGAATTGCTAGAGAAAGTAATTAAACATAAAATAAAAGTATAACTAAAAGAAATAAGAAATAGACTGCAATTTTAGAGTACATTGTTTCCTTAAATAAAAATAATGATCAAAATCACGAAAAAGCATCTAGATTTTCTATGAAATGAAATGTTAAATTGCATTTTCTTTTTCTGTATAGACACCAAGAACTCCAACTTCATATGTAGGAGAAGAGTTTTAATTACCCAACCTATAACACCCCATGCCCATTCTCCATGAAAACATGCAAGACGTGTTACTTCCTGTGAGATCACCCATCCTTGGATTTCCCCAAGGATTTTTCATTTAACCTTTATCACATTTAATATTTCTCAGTCTAAAAATTTCGTTTAACAATTGCTATGGTCTGAATTAAACCTACCAAGCATATGGCTATTACATGCTTAATCCTACAGTCAATTATCAGCCTAGGCTTTGTTTACAGCTACCGATTCAGTTACATTACCATCATAGCAGATTATTATCTTAGTAATGCTAAATTATCATTTCCCCAATCACCCACAATACAAATGTATGAGTGCCTCTACCATATTATCATATAATCTAAGCATGTGATAGCATACCTGGATAGTCGTCGTCTGCACCATTGGTTGCCTGCTTCACATCCTTTATACATCTACCACTTGTGTATTGGAAACACGATTCGCTGAGTATGCACTCAGTGGTAAATTTAACCAAACATACCATGTACTTTTTCATACATGCAAGCACACAAGGCATATAACTTTTATTCCATTTATGATATCTGACCCTTCACCTATCAGTCCTCAATTGTATTATTTTATTCATTAAATTACCCCGATTTAATGTTTCACATATCTTATGGTGTTCTTAAGAGGTTCACTGCCAATGATTGGTTTAGCATTTCTTAATCTTCATCTATATCAATTTCACCTCTCTCATCTGTTGTTCCTATATTCTTATAAGATCACTTTCATATTTTTCTTTCCCTTTATTCATTACTGTGTACCAATCCTCCTCTGTTCTTTAGATCTATGTAATAAGTGTTTAGATATAAGTTATTAACCCTATCATTTCCATTAATCATAATTTCCTTTAGTTTTATATGCCTTTAAGGTGTTCCATTGCATTCACATAAGTTCATTCATTCTCAACTCTCACCAGTTATTTGTACTTCCCAATACATTTATCCATAGACCTTAACATTTTATATCAAGTCTTTTATCACCTTAAGTTTACTTATCTTCTTATGCAAGTTACATCATTATATTAAAGGGGATTCATATTATTTATATTTAAAGCCATTACTCATTTACATTCACGGCCCATACCAGACAGACAACACTTTGAGACACCGGACAGCGGAATGCATCCTATGCAACGACCCACTTTTAGGGCTTAGGTAGCTGCACCTACCTCACCTGATACTCAAGGATCCATCCGAAGACCACTCCCAATACCAAACTAGCAGATAATCAGAGACCCGTCCATAGACCACTCCCAATATCTGCGAATCATCTCAAGTAATACACAAGGGTGGATACTCAAGGACCTGTCCGTAGACCACTCCCAATATCCACAAATATATCAATCAGGAAAAAAGATGGATACTTAGGGACCCATCCATAGACCACTCTCAATATCCATCATCAATACATGGTAATAGGCCCACGAAGGACCGACTACGTAGCAGCTGCTAACCTCTAGTCGACCGGTCAACCCATCCAGTGGGTGTCTAATTGATGGGTCACTAATCTTTTTCAACAGTAATTGTTAACATCTTAACATATCTTAAGGTTATATGTTTTTCTTTTCTTCTGACATGACTCATCCTTAAATTTCCGTTTTTCATCATTTCAATACCCCATTATTCTCATCTCATAATCCCAGGTATAAAAGCATTGCCACATCATAGTTTAGTCACATTGTTCCATCCAAATACACATAATTCCATGCCAGACCCAATGTCATTTATCATTTGCATGTTTTATTCTATTGCTTCCATTCAATTATCTATTTTTCCATATATTTTATTCATTGATACTAATAATTTTCACAAGATTCTATTCCATGCCTTTCATTTTATTTCTGTTTTGTATTTTATTACACTCGTTTACCTTCCAATCTTAATGACTTATTCTTACGGTTACTGGATTGATAAAATATTCTTTCCCTATTCCATTGATTTCTTTAACCTGATATTTCGTTGTGTTCTGTAGAATGATTATTCTGCACCTCTGTTTCCTAGATTATATCAATTAAAATCCCCTATTTGGTGATTTAAAATTCCTAGAATATTTATATATTATTTTCCCTTGAATTATGCCCACATTAATTTATTCTGTTTCTGGACCTCTAAATTCCAGTCAAATTTTTAGTAATTTAATTAACTCTCAGGTTCATTTTGGTCTCACTAACTTCAATTGATTGCCTTTATATTTTACCAGATACTTTATCTATTTATTCTCATGCTAAAAAGACAGATTTGAATTTATTTTGTCCGGTCATTTTTTTTCGGACAGTTACAGGTCATCGGAGTTCTAAACAGTTATAGACCCCTCTCGCGTAGAATTTACTATTCATTTGGTATCTTTTTCCTTATAAATTTTTCAACCTATTTTTCTTCCCATTACCTTAAGCTATAGTATTTCAATTTTCCTTCACCTCATTCATTCATTTTACATCCAATTTATTTATAAATTCATTATTTGCATTTTAAAAATTCTAATTAACATATATTAATTTAAATTACCCTTTTTATGAAATTTTCTCCTCTTTATCATTTTCTATTTCCTTACACCTACCTCCTCTCTCTACCTACATTCTCCAAGTCTCATTTTACCATGCTCACATACATATTCATCACATGGCATACATATGATCATGCATGCCTCACATACTCACGCATCTTTATCACATCTCATTCACATCCACATCATCCAATTTCCATTATGTACACATCATAACATCCATTTTTCACTCACACCACCATGCCATGCCTATATCCCCATACATGACATACATGGCACATACCTTATCATGTATGTACCACATGTATACACATCCCATTCACATACAAAACAAATCCCTACCATCCTAAATCATCAATCCACATCCTCTCACATACATGTCACATGCCTATACTCATGCGCACACATAAAACTACTACTTTCATACACACATTTTCATGCTCAAGGATACTTAAACTCAATATACGCTAAGTTTGGGTAAATTCACTTACTTTAAACTTCTGTCATTCTGTAGATACTCCAGAACTATCAGAATCCCTTTTCTCCACCTTGAGTCACCATTCTCCATTTTCCATACAAGCTTCCAATCTTTGAAAATTTCTACAAAAATGCACACAACTCCAAATTCAATTCCAAAACCATAAAGATTCTTAGAATTCCCTAAGCTACCAATGCCAAAAATAAAAAGAAGGATTTAAGACCATTTACCTCATTTGGGCATTACTCACCCAAGTGTGACTTCTATTAATTTTGGCCTTCTTTCTTCAAATTAATGGAGAAATTTCTATCTAAGGATGATGGAGGTTTTAATCTTACATCTTTTTCATAAAATTTTGGTGAAATTAGGAGAGAGAAAGAGCCATAAAAATGGGAAAAACCTTGCTAATGGCATCGGCTCAAGGAGTTTGGAGAGGTTAAGGGTGATTTGGTTCATGCTAAGGTGTACATCCATGAAAAATCTGATCTATTGCATGAGTTAGACCCATTTGATTGGACCAAATGGCCATTAAACCAATTTTGTACATTTTATATCACTTTTTAGGGCAAAAATTCATAAAATATTCCACATGTCCCCAAAAACTCCGATTTCAGTCCCAAAAATTCTCAATTACAGCCACTAAGGCCCTTGCAAAATTTCAACTCAAAACTCCTTCGAGAGCAAAAATCATTATTCACTATAGACCGAGTTTAACATACAAAAAATCGTAAAATATTCCCTCATCCTCCAAACATTCTTATTTCAGTTTTAAAAATCCCCGCTTTGGGTTCCAAAGGCCCATGCAAATTTTCAGGTCAAAAGTCAATAGTTGACTTTCTAGCACTGTTCACTTGTTAGAATAAAATATTCAAAAAAAATATATGTTGACCTCAGAAAGTTATAATTCCATCTCCATCATACTCAGTGGAATTTTTGAGATACATGATATGATATTTTCAAGACCATCGGAGCACTTCCTGGAGCTGTCCTGGTCTAACCTCATTTTATCTCCGTAAACAATAGTTCTTGACCTGAAATGAATTATTAGTTCTGCTAAAATTTTTATTTCATTTGTTTCAAACATTTTCAGACCAGTCAAAGTTTTCCAACCAATATACCAGTCAATGGACTCAGAATAACATACGAAAATTCGTAAAATATTCTCTCATTCTCCAAAAATTCTCATTCTAATTTTAAAAATCCCCGTTTTGGGTTCCAAAGGCCCATGCAAATTTTTAGGTCAAAAGTCAATAGTTGACTTTCTAGCACTATTCACCTGTCAGAATAAAATATTCAAAAAAAACATATGTTGGCTTCAAAAAGTTATAATTCCTTCTCCATCATACTCAATGGAATTTTTGAGATATACGATTTGATATTTTCAAGACCATCGGAGCACTTCCCGGAGCTGTTCCGGCCCTACCTCATTTTATCTCTATAAACAATAGTTCTTGACCTGAAATGAATTATTGGTTCTGCTAAAATTTTTATTTCATTCGTTTCAATCATTTTTAGAGCAGTCAAAGTTTCCCAGCCAATATACCAATCAACAGACTCAGAATAATGACCCGCACCACGGGAAATATCACTTGGACCCAGAAAATACTATTCACATGCTTCGGCTTTTCGGGCATTACACAACCACTACTAAGCATAGGAGCTCTTATAAAAGCATCAAGGTCAATTACAGTTTCACCAATCCTAGCAATGGTTAGCTGCAAAAGGTTTCAAATTTTCTAACATTGATAGAATTGTTCAAACTATAAAAGGAAAATTATTAGAGCTCTAAAATGCAATTAGAAATCAAATTATCAAGTGCAATGAAAGCCTGTTAAAATCAATATGCACTAGATTTCACTATAACAAAGGAACCCTGTTAAAACTAATCGGCTAAATACAATTTTAATTAGAGTAAAAGAATTAAATCTTTGTACTATTTATGTATGAACATTTTCATATTAGTTAATTTCCATGACATATGATACTCTACATTTGTACTTAAAGTTCATGACAAAACTTTCTAGTAGCCTTGTATATATCCTAAGAACTTATAACAACAGAAGCACAAGCCAACAAGTGGTCAATCGAAATTTCATGCAACTCACACTAACAAAATTCATACGACCATCATTTAATTCTAAGCTATAACATCAATAAAAACAATTATGACTTAAGTACAATTAAAAACCTCAATACACTTAATTATTTTTATCATATCTTTCTAAAGATAAATGTCTAATCACTTCTTAATCTTCAAAATTGTAGCAAATAGAAACAACAAAACAGCAAAAAGTAGTTACATATGAATAAGTTCAATTTCTCTTAGTATATATAGTTAAACTAAGAATAAGTCTCATGTGTGAACCTAAAATCATTCCTTCATGTACATTTTTTCTTCTTCTTTTATTTCACATCATTTATAAACCTAATTATATAAAAAAATTAATAATAATAATAATAATAATAATAATAAAAATTAAATGGCTAAATTATGTACAACAGCATATGTCGGTTCCAACAGAGTGCAAATACATCTTAAGAGCATAATATTTTCTTAATAGCTCCATCAAGGGTAAGGAATAAGAAGATGCACTAACCTCTTAGTAGAATTCCTTTACATATCACCCTCACTCCATTCCCTCTTCTTCTTCCTCCGATGATAATCTATTTTGCCTCACCTTGTTCGGTTTCGTTGCTCCCCATGCGAAATAAGACCATGTCTCACATCATTCAAAGAAAATCCTTTCACGAGTCACAACAAGAATTCCAACTATTAGTCTTCAGTTGTTTTCTTGGCCTTTCATTGCTGGGTTGTGGAGTTTGTATAGGCGCCTAGGTGAAGGTCTGTGAGGTTTGAGCATATAGAATTAGGTTATTCTCAAAACAAAATGACCTAAAATGAAGATCCTCAATCGGGTAATCAAGAGTGGACATTTGGTATTGATAGTTTAAAGCTGGATCCTCCATTCCCTGTACCGATAAAAACAAAATCACTCGCAAAACAACCTACACATCTCGATAAATAGAACAACTAACATTTTTGGTATTGACAGTTTCAATTTGGACAATACTTTTGTAAGTTTTGGTCTTCCACTAATGGTATTATTAGATAAATATTCACTACATTCTTTTTCTTTTTGAACACTCCATTTTCTTTCCATGATTTATGGACTTGACGTTGGCATTTTTGAAATATGAATTTATAATAATAGTATAATTATTTTTAAAAAATTAACTTATGGAGTTAAGAAAATAATTAAGTTAGATAGCTCCAATTTAATAATCACCAATTCATGGAGATGAGAGTGTTCTTTTGACACCCAAATTAGGTGTGATATAGAGAAAAAAACAAGTTGACAACTGAAATTTGAAGATTTGGACTTTAGATTTTTTAAAAAAATAAAAATAAAAATAGGATTAATAAGTATATAAATAATTAAGTATATAAATGTTTTAATAATTATGCTATTTTAAAATAATAAAGTGTAGCCCATTGATTTATTTGTTTTCTCATGGTTTTCTTTTCCATTGAAAGGGATAAAAAGAGTTTTTTTTTTCTTTTTGTCAAAAATACTTACACCTCCATACAGATTTTTAATAGTCAATATATAATAGATTCGAGTTTTTAGTTATAAGAACACAAAGATCAACAAGGAATCTTCAATTAACCACTCTCTTCATTCCCCTATTTCCTTTCTATTATGTAATTCCACACTTGCAATTCTAAATCACATGAACTGTATCTCCTATCTCTACAATGCTGAATTATAAGTGGAATAATAGTGTCATATTGTTAACAATATTTCCTAAATGGAGTATCTAAGCACATTTTTTTTTTGTTTTATCTCAAATACCTGTTAGAAAACATCATCACACAAGGTGAATTTTATTGTCGAATAGCATATAGTCTTGTAATTAATACCTAAAAAAATATACATCACCTACAATTTGCCTAAATAATAGTTTGAATATAGGTTATTTTGTCAGCTCACATGGGAACAATCTGAACACAACACACATCGGAGCAATTGAAAAACTAAAATTAAAACTAAATCAAAAGCATTTAAGTATCTAAATTTTGCTTTTCACTGTATCTAAATAATAAGAAAAAAAAATCTAAATAACAACAAAAAAAAAGATTTACCTGCAAGTGATGAATCTAACAATAGGTGATGAACAGCAAAAAGAACACTAATCTTGTCAATTTAAAGATCTAACAAAGAAATGAAGAAAAAAAAAACCAAAAATAAGAGAAAACACAAATTTAAACATCTAGGGCAAAAAAATTACTCACCAAATAACAATAAACCACGTAGGTGAAGAGGAAGATTGGGAGAGAATCAAATAATTTGTCAAAGCCCGCATAGGTGAAGAGAGAGACTGAGAGAGGGAGACTTTGCTGCGAAGATTGGGCGTTTTTGGGCAAGGCAGAGAAAGGGACCTTTTGATGTGAAGATTAACTTTTTACCGCTGTATTAAATCGAGAAAAGAAGGCTCAGCCACGTGGCTTTAATGGGACTAATATTATATGATGGTAATAAGTAACAAAAATATTAGTTAGACTAATTGGTCCAAGGGCTGGTTTCAAATCCCATTGCAAGCACAAAACTCATTTTTAGGTTTTCAACAGAAATTTATAGTTATATTATTAATAATAAATATTACTTAAACATTATAACAATGGATATAATTATATTAATTCATAAATTTTTAAATATTAATTTAAATTATAATTAATTTTATTACTATTAATATATTTATTGAATAATATTGACATCGGTGATATATTCATTGAATATTATTAATTTTATAATAGAATTATTATATATAGATAAATTTATCTTTTAATAAATATTTTTTATCGTAAGTAAAATTATGTCATCTCTATATAATTAGGTATTGCAATATATTTTGAATTTATTTTTAAAAAGTAAAATTATGAATATATAATGTTAATTAGTTATTTATATTCATATTATTATTAATTATACTTAATTAGAAATTGGTTATATATATATATATATATATATATATATATATATATATATATATATATATATGAAAAATTAATTAATAATATATATCATATCATTTTTAATTTTAGATTATCTAAAAAAATATCAATTTTACCCAAAAAAAAGTAAGTATGGAAAAATCATAATTTTAATTTTGCGACGGAAGATCTATTGCCAATCCCTCACGACTAATATTTCATAAAATCCCCTAAGGAAAATTTCCATCGCAATTTTTTTAATGTTAATTGGAAAAAAATATTCACAACAGAATACTCGTCATGAAATCCGTCATTGATTCTCGTAGCAATGGTTGGCGCCAAAATCTGCGAGGGATTTTATGCTTCCATTGCCAATTTGTTGCCCTTTTATTTTTAATTTTTAATAAATAAAACTTTGCAATGGATTCAGAAATCTGTCGCAATTTCAATCACTAACGGAATTGTATCGGTCGCGGATTCCATCGTAGATCGACATTTTTTTTGTAGGAATTGGGAACTACTCGTAAACTTTGGAGTCTTCTAAACAAGTTTTATCATTTTTCATTCATGAAAGATTACATATGTTAAATTATTTTCATTTAAAAAACTTAGGAATATTTTGCAATTTCAAAATACATGTAATTATCAATCTAAAAATCAAGAATTATATTTTTAATATACAACATTATATTTTGAACTCAAATCTTATAAATCAGTAAGCAAAAAACTTTTAATTTAAAAAACCAAATAGAATAGGCATATCTAATTAAAACTTGCATTATGATTTTTTTCATAAAATTGGATTTGACATTTTATCAAATACTATAAAGACATCATGAAGTTTTTATATTTTTAACAAATTAACAACATATAAATAAGAAACTGATTTTTTCAGCACAAATCACTAATCATATATAAAGAACAAACACAAATCACAATTGCACATTTAAGAAATAATTAAAATATGAAAAATTATGTTATCACCTTATGTTGGAACCTAGAAGATGTTCTTTAGTCCTTATATTTATTAATAAATATTGAAAAAAAATCGTGATAAAGAACAAAAATCATAGAAGAAGAGATAAAAAAAAGAGAGAAGAAAAAAAAGAAGAAGAAGAAATTTTGAAGAGATGAAGAATCGTGTTAAAGAAAAATAGAGCACAAAAAAAGTAGGCTTTATGTTATATTAGTGTCTGCTCAAAAAGTGTTATTTATTATTGATAAATATGTAATTACTTGAAGTTTATAAAGATAAGCGTCCGTTTGGGCTACTGATCATCTAATAAGTGAATAGTTATCAGTAACCTGCAAAACAAATGAAATCTAGTCTCGATTCTCTTGAGATTAACACTTTGATACTTAAGTTAGCTGGGTGATCGGGAGTAGGAACTCTTAATCATTAGATTAGTTTGCATACCTAATTATATGGAATTTGATCCTTTATATAGGCATTTATTTCATTGTAATAAGTATCCTAATCCTTATGGAATTGTGTTTATTTATTCATGTGGGATACAAATTCCCCTATTAATAAGGTATATCTATTCCTCAAGCCTTATCTTAATAGGAATCCTACTTAAAGTATAGTTATTCTCATTTATACATTATCAATTATATAAAAAAATAGAAAGAAATAGATTTCATAGAGGCTTTTAAATAATGGTATAAGTTGTAATTTTTTTATTTTTTTATATATATTTTTGAAAATTTTCTTTTTTCGAACTTTTGAATTGAATATATATAAAAATTTGGGTCAAATTGAATGAAAAACTAAATAGGACTTTCAAGTACAATTTTTTATTCGACTTTACCATTGCCCATCCCTAGCTTAAATAGGTAATCTTCACCCAACCCTCTGATGCTGTGATAGCCGCCACCCGTTCCGTACACCGGACTGAATAGCAAATACGCACAATGCATAACAGTATTCGAAATCCGTATATATAAAAAAATGACCCTATTAGAACTTTTTATTTCTTAAAACATTTTAATTCTCAAAAGATATAAAAAGGTCAAAACATTTTTGGCACGCATTACGAGGTAACTAATAGGGTCATCATGTTAACATTCTGGCAGCATAACAGCTATACCAAGACACTTTTTCAAATAGTACCTACTAAGAAAACACTTCTATAAACATGACTCATCAATATCTCAGCCACTTGGGTCCTTCTGACCCTCCAATCTCATCACGACAATATCTCGCACACAACGGAGCCTAAGGCTCGTTAAATCATTATATAAAACTCAATGGGGCTTCTGGCACCCTCAACAACACTCATCACATGTAGAAGCAATAGATATCATACAAGTCATGCAATGCAATTTAAAACTTTACAATAAAGGTTTACAAAACCATACATCACTTAGAGTTACAAAACTAAAATGAGTTACACAGATTAAGCCTAATCCCTCTATTGGATCACAAGAGTACTATAAATGCTATTACATCATTATACATTTACAAAGAAACAAAATGTACCTAGAGGGCAATTCTTCGCGTCTCCTGTGGTGTAAAGACTTTGACCCTAATCTGTATTTTTCTTTAACCTACGCATTGCAAAAACAAGCAACGCACTAAGCATAAAGCTTAGTGGTGTAATCACTTTAATAAGCACAGTTATAATAATTCATTCATGTATTGAACATACATTAACAATAGTCATAAAATTGAAATAACTACTTATTACACAACATACATTAATCACGTGATATAACATATACATGACCCTATGTAGTATAAAGCAAACAACGAGATTAAGAATATAATCATCAGACATTCAGCATATCAACCCACATATCATACTTTATTTGTGTGCTAAGAAAACTAGATTATACAATAAACTGTATTACTTCGTTATCAACTTAAATAATTATTAGTTTAGTTTATTCCTATAATATTAATTCCACTATCAAACGCTAGATAATAAACTCATGGTGTCATGCTCGAAGGTTCGCATTATCATGCTCGAAGGCTCACATTATCATGCCCCAAGGCTCACGGTATCATGCCTGAAGGCTCACGGTATCATGCCCATAGGCTCACATTATCATGCCCGAAGGCTCACGGTATCATGGGTTTGTACTTATCACTGTGTACCCATATCACATAGGCCAACAGCATATAACCACAAATTAGGTGAAATCGCTTAACTAGACTCACTATAGAAGTTACACGGCTTAATCACATCATGAGGCTGAAATATAAATCATATCATATCTTCGTGCTTCATAAGCATGTATTGAATTTATAGAACATGCCTATGCACTCAATTACTTGATATAATATAATTTAGCTACTTAGCGTATCATATGTGAAGTACGTGACTACCAAACTCATATATGAGCATGACTTTTACGAATTACATCTAGTTGACATTTATAGCATTTCTATACATATTACAATACATATATCATGTAGGATAGGTATTTATTCTTCTTATTTCCATTATGGTTTCATTACGTCAAAAATGACGTTTGCAGATATTATATTTTAAAAATAGCGTCTATCATGAGAATTTAGCATTACATGAATACAAGAGGCATTCTGCCACCTATTAATTCTCACACATGCATATAAATCTCCATACAATGTTCATTATGCATTTAGCATTCCATAAACCATGCAAGTACACATAATGCCTTATATATGGCATAAACACACATACTTGCACATAAATCTTCTCGGGGCTATTCGACCTCCACATATACATACACATGGCACACATTAACTCATACTTAGCATATATTACACGATTTAACTTCCCGACCATTTATATTGCATTAAATCCTATTAATTTCATTAAAAGTAAAATATCACATATTATGTCAATTTGCACATAAACTCATATT
>CANXYI010706702.1:0-16252 GCA_948208565.1 Hura crepitans
TCTTAAGTTTAGGACTTTATTATTATTTTATTAGAATCCCTCCTCTTAAATTAAATTTATTTATTCTCACATTAACCAATTTTTCCTTTAGAACATATTCACCTACTTAATCTTTGATCACACATATTTAATGTCTTAACATTACAAGAAACTCCAAATTAAAAAATTCAACCTAGGTTAACTAAATTAAATAGTCCTCTAGTTGTTATACTTCATCTCATGATAAGGTTTACTGCTCTAAAGATGTAGTCTATGCGAAACTTCTTCCATGGTCGGTATGGACTTAGCTTCTTAGCTTGGTTTATGTCTACTTATGAGTGTCTGTATAGACTTGTCTTGTGGTTTCTGCTGATCTTGACATTGGCTCTTGCAATATTAAAATCTATGTGGACATCTTCATATGTTTTTTATTCCTTTTCCTTGTAGGCATAAAAATGACATGACTTGGGGACTATAAATACTCCCTTTTTATTACTATACATTCCATCATTATTACACCTCTCCCTTTTGGTCAAGAGTTATCCTAAACCCTAGAATTGAAGGTGACTTGGACTTCACCCATTCTTACCCCATTCTCTACCATAAGATTTTTTAGGAAAGTGTGGATAGACCGTAATTTTTTGCATGCTAGTGTGCACTACTGGGATCCTATTTTTTATGTATTTGTTTTCAATCAGTAAGAAATCATCCCTACCCCTGAGGAATTTATTGGTATCATGAATTTTCATGTTGCTTTAGATGTTCCTATAGCTATCCCATCTTTTAAAGATCATTACCCCATAGATATTGTACTTGCTTTAAGGGTTTCTCTTTTAGTGGCTCAGAAGATAATCCTAAGTGTGGTTCCAATTTTCTTAGAAACAATTCTTTAATTTGTTGGTTAACTCCCCTCTAATTCTATGGAATGGTTCAAGTGTGTGCTATCGCGCATTTTTAGCGACTAGTTAATGGTCATGTTGGAGGACAATTTTCATAATTTCAAAGCACTTTAAATTTTAACTAAAATTTATTTGGGCCATAACCCTTTTGGTGTTATTTTGGCTGAAACCATCTAAGGGTCGGAAGCTTTAAAGAGAGTTTGTAGCTAGAACTCTTCTGCTTTTACAAGTTTGCTTCGAGAGCCCATGTGGTTTTGTCCCTAGCTTTTGTTATTTCTTAACCATAACTTTTTCCTAACATGCCCATAATCATTTTGCACTAGCGAGTTTGTAAAACTTTTTCTTATATAATCTTTTTTAGATTTTCCATCTTAACAACATTTTTTTAGATCTGGTTATAGGAGAAACTAAAGCTGCTCATGGTTCCCCCTAAGAAGCTTTGGAATAAATATGCTCCAAATCATCATTATGAAAGAATATTAGAGGAAAAGTTCAACACTTTAGAGTAATGGACTATATGTCTCAATGGGATTACTGTGATTCAATAGATATGTCCTTAGTAAAAATCTCCCATTTCTCCTTATCTTGTCATTTAGGCTATATTCCCTTAGTTGGTTTGAGGCATGCAACATTCTATATTCCTTATCAAATTCAACAACAGTTTGGCTTGATGCAATGAGTTCCTCCTGAACCTTTAAGCTTTCAAGGTGGATCTTTGACACGGTATTTCTTGCGCTCCTTTCTTGATTTATGGAATCGTCATGTTATGCTGAAAGATATGCCTAATCATGATGCTAGTAACACAAGTATAGATGACAATTACAATGATTGGATTACTAGTACATTAAGGGATAGCATGACACTATTATTAAAGAGAAAAAGTGAATACTCAACTTCTACATTTAGAAAGAAAACTTGTGTGTTCAAGAGTTTAATTATTTGCATGATATTTCTTACTAGATTGAAGTTTGTGTACTAGTGATCCTAACTAGGAACTTTTGCCATTAATTACATTTGAAACTAAATTGTTAAATCTTGGTAAATATATTAGTTGCCCTTTGATAATACTACCACTACCAATTAACCTTGGCAAGTTTTCTTGATTGGACATTTTCTCTTTAATCCCCTAACTTTTTCTTAAAGTGCCTATTTTTAGGTTTTCACCTCATCAGGGTGTCCGAATTTTTGCCTAAGCCATCTCTTTTAGGGTTTTCAACTTACCAAACATTTTTTTTATGATTATAATAGAAATATTTCTTTAGCTTTTCTATGTTTATAGGTTTTGAGAATTCATTGCCTTCTAAATCTAAGATCTTGACACCTCTATGCTTGAACATCTTTTTCACCATGTATGAACCTTCCCAATTAGGCTTGAACTTCCCTCTAAGGTCTGTTAGTAAATGTCTAGTCTACTTTAAGACAAGATCACCTTCTTGGATAGGGGTGGGTTTGACTTTCTTATTATAAGCTCTAATAATCTATTTTTGGTACAACTATATGTGTTAAAGAGCTTTGAGCCACTTTTCATCAACCAAAACTAGTTATTCATATCTAACCCTTGTCTGTTTAACTTTTACTTTGCTTTCAAGATAACCTTTAGTGAAGAAATTTCAATTTCAACCGGTAGCACTACTTCTATCCTATACACTAATGGGCAAGGTCTAGCATTTGTATATGTCCTAATAGTTGTTTTGTAGCCCTAAATTGCAAATGGAAACATTTTTGCCCTATCCCTATAAGTAACCACCATCTTTTGCAAACTTTTCTTGACATTTTTGTTAGTTGTTTCTACTATACCATTGGCTTGAGGTCTATAAGGAGAAGATTTATGGTGCTCAACTCTGTACTTTTGTAGAAGCTATTTGGTCTCACCTTGAAACTACACTCCATTATCTGAGATAACCTACTATGGCAACCCATACCTATAGATGATGTTTCTTTTAATAAATTTAGCCATCTACCTTGCCCCCAATTTATTGAAAGATTCAGCTTCTACCTAGCTTCTACATGTCATCTATGTAGACTTCTACCTACTTATACATCATGTCATGAAACAGTTTGGTGGCCATTCATTGCTATGTTGCCCTGCATTCTTTAGTCCAAAGGGCATTACCTTATAGCAATAAGTTCCCCATTCTATTATGAAAGTTGTCTTGTACTTGTCTATCACCTTCATAAGGATCTAGTTATACTCTGAGAATCCATTAACAAGGGAATACACGGCTGCCATGGCTACACTATCCACTAATACATCAATGTGAGGTAAACATAAATCATCTTTAGGATATGCCTTATTTAGGTCTCAGTAATCCACACACATCCTGACCCTTTCGTATTTCTTTGGCACAAGTACGATATTGGCTAACCAAGTGGGAAAAACTATCTCTTTAATGAACTTAGCCTTAAGTAGATTGATGACTTCTTCTTTAACCTTTTCTGCCCATTCTAGTCTTATTCTTCCCAGCTCTTAGTAGACTGGAGCGATGCGATCATAAGTTTGGATAACATATTTAGCCACTTCTCAATCAATCCTAGGCAAGTCTTCATAGTTCCAAACAATTATTTTTTTCCATACTTTTTTAATAATCTCTCAAATCTTTCTCTTTCTTTGGTAGTATTATCATAGGCAATTAATATATTTTTAGGATATTCATTTGTACCATAATTAAATAGGTTAGTTTTAATGATGCTCATTTAATGATCATTTGGATACATGCAACCATTAGGAAAAACATCACACAAATAAACAAATTCTTTGTTCATTTTATTCGAAGAAAATTTTTCACCTCAAAGAAGTCAGACAAATACAATTGATGAATAAATAAATCACTATCTATGTTAAGCACATCTTTAAGCAAAGTTTGTTAGATTTCTTTAATGGCTGAAGCTACTGGTAAGACTTCCTTGTCTATGACATCTACAAAGATCTCAAACCTAAATTTGTAATGACCATTCACTACTATAGGTTCTAAAGTCCTATCATACTTTATTTTCTTCTTCTTTACAAAGTAGTCTTCTAAATTGTTCCTTTTCATTAAGTTGCTTCCTAGGCTTGGATCATATCCTAACCCTTTTGTATCTTTTTAGCTTTTTAAGCTATAGTGGCTCGGTTATCCTTTAAAGATTCTTGCCTAAACTGGCACCTGGGAAAAAATTCATCTTCTTCATGATTTTTGACACTGTGGGGTCTATATAATCTTCATATAATCTAGCAATATGAAACCCATTAAAAGGCTAGTTTGTAATGGCTAGTGTGGATACCATATGATTAATCTTAGCTTTAATTGTGATAACGTTTCCTTTATAGTGGAACTTGATCATCAGATGCAATGTGGTGGGGATTCCTCCAAACTTGTGAAACCATGGCCGTCCTAGCAAAACTAAAAATGTAGCTGGGATGTCAATGATAGTGAATTCTACTACATCAATAATAGACTCGACTTAGACCTTAGTAGTAAAAGATCCTTTCACTTGTCTCTTTGTATTATCATATGCTTTGATGGTAATGTTAGAGGGCACTAAGTCTTCTTTCCTTATTCCCAAGCCTACCAAAATCTTTATTGAACACAAACACAATAAAAAGCCATCATTAACCATAGAACATCTAGTCTTCTTTCTATTCACCTCAGCCTTTATGACGAGAGGCTAGTTGTGTTCCCTTCCATCAAAAGGTAAGTTTTCATCTGAAAAAGTTATGAGCCCAGTTTTACCAACCTTTATAACTTGAAGCAATTTTTTGGGAGTTATAGTGGTGGATAGAGCAACTTGACCCAGTGCTTCAACTTTTTTTTTTCTAGTGGGCTTAAGAATGGCTTATGTTTCCTTTAACTATTTAAGCACCTCATCATTTTCATCTTCTTTGACTTTAGCTTCTTTTCTTTCTAAGGTAGGATTTAACAATTTTTCTTAACCTTTTCCACCATTTCTCCCTCGACCCTAATAGATTATCTCTTTCCCTCTTAGGGATCTATATTAGGGCATCCATCTTAGAAATTTTTGCTCTCTCTAAGCTCACTGTCACTCTGACTATCCCAAAAGCTAGTTAAGAGAATAGCTTCACTCTCTCTCACCCCCTCATTAAACTCTGGGTTAGATCTATAGATGTTTTGTAACACATATTCTTTAAATAATCCTAACTTATAAAGGCAAAAATTCTAATGCTTAGGAAATAGGTTCGAGCTAGCTTTTAGGTTTGGTATTTGCTTGGAGTCAATAAGGTCCTGAATAGAGAAGCTTGTAGTTGTAAGTAAGGTGGCCCATTCTTTTATGCTTGGTGAAGTATTGGTCATACCTATGGTTGGTAGGCAATAGACCATTCTATGGCTGTAGTAGGAGAGGCTACAACTTCCCTTCCTTCATAAGCTACTTTAAACACTATAATAGTGACTTTTCTAAGTTGGAATAATGCTTGCCCTATACTGCATGTACATCTGCCATCTTAGCAGTGCCCCTAGCATTATTGGTTGAGTAGTTTGAGTTACTTGATCTCTTGAACCCTTTATTTTATAAGCCATTTCTAAATTAATGGCTATGTCCTTTAACTATTCCTAGGTTTTAATACATTTAGCTGTAAGCCTAATGTTTATATAACTATTAGCATTTTTTATGAACATCTTAATATGATCGATGTCTTCAAGCTCATTCCACAACTTCAGTATCTTAGCCCTCCTTTTTTCTAAATAGTATGAAAAGGTTTTGCTAGACTTTTGCTTTATAAGCTTTAGATCTTTCAAGGTCACTTCAATACTAGCATTGTTAGAGTATTACTTGCTGAATGCCTGAGTTAATTCACTCTAGTCTTTTTTGACCCTTTTTTTTGGGTAATGGTACTAATATAGAGCTTATCTCATGAGAGCCATACTGAATAAGCTTACAATCTATTCTTTAAATAAATTAGTGGCCCTCATAGTGACCATATATTACTTCATGTACATCATTACATCAATTGTACCATTAAACTTGCTCAAGTTAGGCATCTTGAATTTATGAGGCATAGTTTGGTCAGGTCTCGAACTGATATCATCTAGGTCAATATCGTTGCCCTCAATGACTAATCTAGTCATGGCCTCTATTTTATTATTTAGCTTTTTGATTTGATCATCTTTAACTAATTTAGGTAGAGGGACCTTATTGTAGAACTTCTTAACTAAAGGGATTTCCTTATCCAAAAGCTTGTCATCATTTTCCCCTACTACCTCTTTGCCCTTATAAGTGGCTGCTAAAGTCTAACCTGCTTTTCTTTATACCCTAGACATGGCATTGGTGAAAGCTATCGTTATTCTTTTCTCCATCTCACCTATGGCCTCCATGATTATAGATTTGGTAACAAACTCATCAGCAGACATGGTTCCTCTCTTTGGTTGGACTGGCAGTGGATCACTAGTTCTATTGAGGCATTTGCCTACTCTTTTCCACTAGGTAGTGAGTGAGGGATCAATAATGGTTCTCAAATCAATGTGTTAGGAGTGATGTATGATTAACATATTAATAGTGCAAAGTGCAAATGATGTATGATATACATGAAATGCATGTTTGTGATGCAATAAGGATAAATGCATACATGAAACCTTTTAACCTTATTCCTCTGACACACATGGTCAAGCCATTCCTTTCATAGGTGGGATTACCTAAGCATCAATCACAGGCTTTATTAGGCCCCATCAGTCTCTCATATTTAAAGCATATGCAAAAGCAATGGCTTATAACATTTAACTCTCATTTGATACAAAATTAGGCTATATCTATCCCAGTTAAAAAGCACAATAGACTTATCCCCACTTCAAATAAGGCCAAATGTAATAAGCCCATATAGCAGTCAAAATGCAAGTCGCAAGCACTTAAAGTCATACAACCTAAGGGAAGTTAATAAGTTTGACTATATGGACTCATGTTTTATTCAAAAGGCTTATGGCTACTACAAGCGGGGGTCCCTCCTAATGGGTCTTTCCAATCAAGGATAATAATAACCAGTTAGTTCATCGTTTCATATACCTAAAGGTATAAGCCTTATGAGTGATGAATATGCTAGGAATTCCCTATTCTTGAATGAAAAATGGGATCATGGTTCATAACACTATACAAGGTAAAAAGGACATAATTTATATAAGATGAAATGCATAGGACTAATAAAAATTATAATATCAGATGGCATATTATTTAGGCACTTTGGGATTCAATTCTCAGTCCCCAGTGGAATCACCACTGTAGATTTATTGTATTTTATTGAGGACTATAGTAGTTAGTGTTTGGAGTCGCCACTTGGTTCTACACCAAGACAATAAATCTTTTGCCTAAAAAGGGTTTGGAATCAAATCTTATTAATGCCCTTATAATATACCTTCCTTTATATTCTAACATTTATTAATCTCGTGTCATACAAGCAAGCATTCTTTTCATTTAGAGAGAATAAGTTGCAATATTTAGAATGTACAATAAGCATAAGTGTAATTTGGCCATCCAAAAATTGGGTCATTTGTTAACTATTGTTTAGCCTGACAATTACTCATAATTCCATAGGAATTAGCAATAATTATCCAACTCCCATCTCTAAGAGATTGGCCTTTGTTAAAATACATTTTTGTATGTGACTTTTATTAAGGAAAACTTAAAACCATTTTATTTAGAAAACACCAATTAATTATGTAAAAAACCATTTGATGTTAGGTTAGGCTTTTAGCATATAAAACAAGTTATTATACTACCTATTACAACCTAAAAATAACCAAAAGAAATAAAGATATGAAACCAAATGAAATACTTCATGACATATAATAGGTCCAATCTTCACATCGTAAAGTCCATACAGACTCAATATGGCTCTGATAAGTGTTCGTGCAAACTACTACATGTAAGAATTATTATGTCTATTCAGACCTCTTGTTTTACTAGAATGGTCACTTGCACACAACTTAAAGAATAGGTTAGAAATGATATTTAATGGTCCATAAGGATCTAAAGAAAGAAAAAACTTGCAACAATTTATTTGGCATAAATGTTATGAATCATGATACATATCTAAAGGAATTATCATTAGGAAAGCTATAGATTTGTTGATCACAAAGATTGAGATTACAAACAATTGTTTATCTAGACTACAGTCCTCACAAGAGGGAGTCCATGTGGACTGCAAAGCAACATGAATATACAAAGACATAATCATCCATATGGCCTACATTCCTTATGAAAGAGAGTCTAAGCATACAACAACTAAGAACAAATAAATACAAAGCATAACTATCCATATGGACTATGATCCTCATGAAAAGGAGTCCGTACGAACCATATATTAGATCTATCATACCAATGATATTCATAAGATAATTATGTACTATAGCAATATAAAAACATGCCCAATATGGCAAACACATTACACCCTATGTAAGATACTATTAAGATACTATTGAATAATAGTCTATACTGACGTCTGATTACACATATATCAATATATTTAGTCTTTGTTAATGTAAACATGCATCAAGATAATTCTGTACAATTAGGATTAAAATAACAAAATGACTACAACATGCCAATAGTCGATTACACATAATAAAAAGGTATAAAATAGCAACCTACTCTTATGATCAACGTGGGGATTACATAGAATCACCTCACTCATAATCAATCATGGGAGATCATAAGTTTATATGAATAGTATGTATGTATATTATATGTAAAATATAAGACCTCAAATCTTACCTTATAAAAAAGCCTTTAAGCAACAACACAAGAATGTAGGATTTTAGAAAGAATAGAATTTAGTGTGGGCTATAGGACTAGTAGTGCAAATCCTGCATTAGAGTCCTTTCTTAGACTCTCAAACTATAGGGTTTTGGCTTCTCAAATTGCCTCCCTTTTCTCATGCCCAAGAGGGGTATTTATAGGTTTAAGGGATGGCTCTCCCATCTAGAGGAGTTAAATTCCTTCTACAATTAGGAGACAGAGTTTGAATAGAAAGCTCCCACTTTTGGAAGTTTTTCATTAACAAAGTCCATGCAGACTTGGGCAACTTAGTCCTTGTGAAAGTAGGTCATATGCTAGTCTATAGGTTTTGTGCTAGATTTGTGTTAGTTCGTACGGATGTGAACTTTGGTCTATCTAGGGAAACCATAAGCCTTAGGTCAAATGGAGTCTAGTTGAGTGATACGGACCTAATGGCATTATGTTCGAGTGGACCAATGTCGTACTAGTCTATATAGACTCAGTTTCTAAGGGGCTTGTATTATTGCTTTAAGCCTGTCTCTAGTTATCATCATAGGATAAAAGGTAGGGCACCTACAATAGGTTTTATGTAATTATGTACATCATGCTCATATCACTAGGGTTGAAAATTATGGCATGACATGTTAACCTTTTAATTTGATTATGATCATAATATTTTAACATGTTAAATGGTTTATAGAAGTGCACTTTGAGGAGCTCATATGGTCGAAATGGTTATGGCATATTATGCTATATGGCTAGTCATGAGAATATGACCTTATGATTTTGTTATTGAACATGTTATAAAAGTTTAGGTTATATCTATGTGTATGGAGACCTTATAGGTGCATATTTTATATTATGGACATGTGAGGTGCATGTATGCTTTATAACACATACTAAAGAGAAAACAACATATTTTTCCCAACTTTTAAAACTTACCTCAAATTATTTGTAAGATGGTTAAACTAAAATGAACATAGTGATAGCCCATTCAAGTAAAATAACCTAGTTAGATAGGTTGACTGAACAATTTAGCAACTACTAGGGTATTTTGATAGTTTTTATTTTAGCTAATAGGCCTATGCTATATTTTGACCTATGGGTTTATGTTATGTTCATTCTTCAGACTTACATTGGTAGATGGACTTTAGGTCATATTTTATGTTAGTTTATGGACCTATGCTATGTTTGGTCAATGAGCCTATGTTATGTTGAGTCTCTGGACTTAAATAGGTAGATAAACCTTTGAGTTCTTAATGGTTATATTGGCTATCCATTCCTATTATCCATGGGATATTATTTTCTTTGATATGGATAATGCTAAAATAAAGTAAACAAAAATCTAATTTATGGAATTTAATACTTCATACATCCTTTGCCTTGTGCATTATATTAATATATGATAGCTACTATAGACTATGAGAAGAGCACTTGTGGTATTTTTTTTGTTCTATATATATAGTTATGTGATGTAAATGTATTGAAATACTTATATGTAGCTTATGAGGAATTGGGTGTAATATGGATTTGTATATGGTTTTGTAACCTTAAACAAGTTTTAAATTCCTTTTTAATGCTTGTATGATATCTCTTCTTATTGTATGAAATGTATTTTGAGATGTTGGATGATTTGAGTGAATAGAGGATTGCTAAAGTTGGGTTTTAAATTCTATTAAGTATAGAAGTGCCTTTTCTTATGCAGGTTTACTATTCACTTTAGGATACTATCCTAGTACAACCAATATGCTGCCGAATTTTGACATGAGAATTCTTAAAAGTGAAATTTTAATTTGCATGTTTTCAACAGTTTAATATATGGTTAAATGATATTAAAAAGGTTTTAATTTATAAAGGGTTTTGCAAGATGGTAAGTTTGGATATCATGTTTTTGTGGACACTCCTTAGTCAGGTCTGGCAATTATATCAGGTAAAGGGTGTCATAAACATATTCGGGTGAAAAATGTGCTAAGAAGACAAAGAATTCACAAGATAAAGTATAGTGACATGTATGTGCATGCATAAGAGGTTGTGAGCGTTATGCCTAATATACAAAAGTATAAGAATAATCAATAGCCTAATTTTAGGTGTACATATCACAAATGATGCTTAGTGCTCATGTATGTGGCTGAATAGCCTAGTATTCATATATGAGTTATTATTATATAACTATAAGCATAATTTAGAAATAAAACCATGATAGGGGATTTCAAAACATAAAAATAAAGAATGCATGTACCTTATGTGTGATATGAGAGGATGATGTAAATAAAGCATGTTAGACATGTAAATTCATAAAGTAAGTTATGCACATGATAAAGCCTAATAGCCAATATGAATATGATCATAGGATCTTTGATGTTATATAGCCTAAATGGTTAATGCATGATGTTGGAGATGCTTAAATGCACCAACAATCTTAATGATGTATAATATGATGCTTAAGAATTAGGTTATTTGATTATGAGTAACAAATAATGAATAAATAAAATACATGTAATGATGTGAAACATAATTAATAACAAATGCCCATATGAATTTAGACAACCTAGATTGGATAGGTTGACTGGTCAACTAGAAAGGTTAATAGCCATTAAGGCACTTTGGTCCTTATTTTTAGGCTTATGAGCTAACGCATTTTGTCTGCATACTTCATTTGATATCAGAACTAGGGTCAGTGTACTAGACCTTTTGGTTAATGTATCACACCTTTGTGGCCAATGCTAAACCTTTATGGTCATCGTATAATATGTTTAGGTCAACACTAGTCCTTTGTGGTCAACAATTCCTATTATCCAGTTTAAGATTATGTATCTTGAGTATAGGCAAATCTATGTAAATAATTTGGTGAAGAAATTGGTTAAAATCTTGAGTTAATAACTTAAGTAAGAGAAAGCATAACTTCCATGGTAACATAAAATAATGCAAATAATTATGCAAATAATAAAATGTAATGTATGACATTTCATGATTTCGATTGTAGAAACACTTTTGGAAATCAAGATATAATGCTATGTTATGTTATAATGTCATCCATGATATAATGCCATGTTATGTTATATTGTTATGCATGATATAATATGTGATGTTATAATGTTATCCATGATAATGCCATGTTATGTTATAATGTTACATATGATATAATACCATGTTTACACCATATTGCTGCATATGTGTTGGATTGACATCATAAATGTGCTATGCATGTGAGTTAACATACATTATTAGATGCATCACTAAGCTTCTGAGCTTAGCGTATTATATTTATTTTTGCAATCTGAGTACTTCACTTGGGTTACATGATGCCAAATTTAGCAAACGTAAGAAGTCTTGTAACAAGTGGTTCTTATATGTGATTATTTTTATGTTTAAATATCTTTAGTTTGATGTGTAGATATAAAGCTTATATGTGTTTAAAATAAGGACTTATGAAGCTTATGATATATATATATAATAGGTTGCATACAATTAAGTATGATTAAAAAAAATCATTAGATTGCTCAGTGTTATGATGTTAGATATAAAAAAGATAATGGTTGTGTATGGATAGTAGATAAGAATAGTTGATGTACATGGTATAGATGATTTTCTTATGTATGTGAAATCTAAGAAAGGGAATGTTTTGATCTATGGATGATTAGGAGGATCAATGTGGCTTAGAACGTAATGTAAGCATTTTTAGAAGTGTTTTTCTATAGGTTTAAATTTGGGATAGTGTCACTGAACAGCCATTATGCTACTGAATTATTAATGTCGGGACCCTAAATAGCCTACCTAGTTATATAACTTCTCTATGTGTGAGTCATGAAGTTTAAAGAAAGAAAAGTGTTTTAGTAAATCAGGTAAAAGGAAGTTAGATTATGGTTATGTGACATTCATCATCTGTTTTGAAGATCGAACCAGGTAAGGGGTGTCATAGTATTATATGATGTGTTAGTTAACTTAATAGGTTAATATTTCCTATTGATTTTTTATATTCTAGGTATGGAAAAGCATAAGTCTAGTAATGCTTTTGATATTTTGTTAGGGAGACCTTTCCTTAATCTGCTAAGACTAAAATTGATGTGCATAATGGTACACTTACTATGGAATTTGATGGTGAAATAATTAAATTTAATGTTTATGATGCCATGAAATATCCAAATAAAGTGTCTTGCATTTACGACATGGATATTATTGACCTATTAGTTAAAGAGACTTTTGTGATGTATGAAATTGGTAAATTAAATGTTACATAATGTGAGAATTACATTGTCAATAGCTTGAACAAGGCTAAAAAGAACAAGGTAATAAATGTTGAATTAAAGAAGTAGTTAGAGCTTTAGAAGCATACATGACCATGAGGTATACATCCACAATGATTGAACTACCTTTTTCTCATTCTAAACTCCTTCCTTCTATTGTATAGGCACCAATTTTAAAGCTAAATGATTTGCCATCTCACCTAAAGTATGTGTCTTTAGGTGATGGCAATACCTTTATAGTGATCATCTGTACAAACTTAATCTCCATAAAGAAGAAAAATTGGTTCAAGTGTTTAAGGAGCATAAAAAAGGTATTAGGGTGGACTATTACTGACATCAAGGGATTGAGTCCCTCCACTTGTATACATAAGATGTTTCTAGAAGAGGATGGCAAGCCATTAGAAAAGCCCAACACCACTTAATCCCACCTATGATAGAGGTAGTAAGGAAGAATATTCTTAAGGCGTTTCATACAGGTATGATCTACCCAATCTCATATAGTAAATGGGTAAGTCCAATTCAGGTTGTTCTTAAAAAGATAGGTATTGCAGTTGTCAAGAATTATAATGGTGAGTGGGTGCCCACTCGAGTTCAAAATGGGTGGAGAGTTTGTATTGATTATAGAAAATTGAATGCATATACTAGAAAAGATCATTTTTTATTACCTTTTATTGATTAAATGCTTGAACAGTTAGTAAGTAAAACTAACTATTATTATCTTGATGGTAATTTAGGTTTTTATTAGATCCTAACTACACCTAAGGATCAAGAGAAGACAACTTTCACCTGCCTATTTGGGATATTTGCATGTAGGAGGATGCCATTTGGACTTTACAATGCTCTACCAACATTTAAAAGGTGTATGGTTAGTATATTTTTAGATTATGTTGAAAACATCTTTAAAGTGTTTACGAATGATTTTACTATATAAAGAGAATCTTTTGATGAATGTTTGAATTATCTTGCCAAAGTTTTTAAGAGATGTGTAGAATCTAACTTAGTCCTAAATTATGAAAAGTGTTATTTTATGGTTGATCATGGATTTATTTTAAGATGTATATTGTCTTTTAAGGGAATTAAAATATGAGAAGTTTGTTCTTTTCTTGGATATGCAAGTTTTTATCGGCATTTTATCAAGGACTTCTCCAAAATAGTTCGACCCCTTTGTAGACTCTTACAAAATGATATGGCATTTGAATTTGATAGGGCAAGTAAGTAAGTTTTTGACAAGCTAAAAGAGATACTAGTTTTAGTGCCAATCATTCAACCATTAGATTTGATTTTTCCATTCAAGATTATGTGCAATACTAGTAACCATGCTATTAGTGTAATTCTTAGATAGCGAATTAGAAAGGATCCCTATGTTATGTATTATGCTTCTAAGACATTGGACAATGCTCAAAGCAACTACTCAATAATAGAAACAGAGCCCTCGGGTATTGTTTTTGCTTTAGAAAAGTTTAGATCATATTTACTTAATACTAAAGTGATTGTTTACTTTGATCATGCTACACTTAATTACCCTTTGAAAAAGAAAGAAGCAAAGCTAAAGCTAATTTTGTGGATTCTCTTTTTACAAGAATTTGATTTGGAGATAAGAGACAAGAAGGGATTCAAGAATCTATTAGCTAATCATTTGAATATATTACTAATGAGTGGAGAGCCAATATAGTTACAAGATGAATTCCCATATGAATAACTACTATCAATTCAATAAGAAACCTCTTGGTATGCTAATATAGTTAATTACTTGGTAACTAGTGTGCTATTAGATGACTTGTCTAGAGCTGAAAAAGATAAAATAAAAAGTCAAGCTAAGTATTTCATTTGGGATAAACCTTAGTTGTGGAAGCATTGTGCTAATCAGATTGTTAAGAGATGTATGCCTAATCATGAGCTTATGTCTATTTTGGAATTTTGTCACTCTCATGCATGTGGTGGACATTTTAGGCCTAAAAGAATAGTTAAAAAAAATTCTCGAACATGGTTTATATTAGCGAACTTTATTTATGGATTCTTATGTGTTTTGCAAAACATGTAATAATTGTCAAAGAACTAGTAAACTAAGTTATTAAGATCAAATGCCTTTAACTTCAATGATTTTCTATGAGATTTTAGATATTTGGGGAATTGACTTCAAGGATCCTTTTCCTTATTCCTTTGGCAATTATTACGTAATTCTAACTATTGATTATGTCTCTAAATGGGTAAAGGAAAAAGATACCTATATTGATGATGCTAAAGTTGTTGTAGATTTTGTCAAGTCTCATATTTTTGTTAGTATGGTGTATAGAGAGCAATCATGAGTGGTAGAGACAACCAATTTTTTAACAAGCTGATGATAACACTTTTGAAGAAATATAATGTGACTCATAAAACCACTATAACCTAGATCCTCAAATGAATAGATAAGTTGAGGTGTCAAATAAGGAGATTAAATCAGATCTAGAGAAGATAGTCAACCCCATAAGGAAATACTAGAGTCAACATTTGGATAATGCACTTTAGGTTTGTAGGATGGCATATAAGACACTATATATATGTCTCTTTGTCATTTAGTGTATGGTAAATCTTGTCATCTTCCTATAGAGATGGAACACAAAGTATTTTAGGCAATCAAGAAGTGTAATATAAAGCTGAATGAGGCTAGAGAGCAAAGGAAATTTCACTTGCAAGATTTGGAAGAATTAAGGAATGATGCATACGAAGGTGCATTTTGTAGAAGGACTAAACAAAGACCTATCATGATAAGAAAAATTCTAGGAAACACTTTTCAGTTGGTTAGAAAGTTTTACTTTTTAATTCTCACTTGAAATTATTTCATGGTAAATTTCACTCTAGATAGGCAGAGGCTTTTGTTATTAATCAAAATTTTGATCATATATGGTGGAAATAGCTGATTTGAATAATGAAAAAAATTGAAGGTGAATGGGCATCAACTAAAACCTTATTATGAAGGCTTTAAGCTCACAATATGGAAAAAATGAGCCTAACTGAGCTACCAAATTTGAGTTAATTAATGGTAGCAATATCTAGCTTGGGACATTAAACAAAGGCACTTATGAGAAGCAACCCAAAATTTTTATTTAATTTTTCTACTTGTTTTTATTTATTTGTATTTTGTAATTTTGATTTTAATTTATTTTGTTACATTTTCCATGGCAAATTATATTTGTCATTTATAGCTTTTTGCATATTTTTAAGATCTTAAATGTTTATAATTTCCATTATTTATTTTTATGATCTTACTTAATTTAATTTTTGTTTGAATTTTTATTATTATTTTTATGGGTCATCTTCAACTTTAAGACCTAACAAGATTTTTTTGATATATATTTTTTGTCTTTTTGTGTTTATGTACCACAACAATAGAGGGTGAAAAAGCATCAGTGGATTAATGTTGTTAAAACCTATAAGGTTGGAAAAATAAAT
>CANXYI010706747.1:0-22678 GCA_948208565.1 Hura crepitans
AGGTGTCATACATAAATCGGGTAATGGATTTAACTTGAGAACTTTGGTTCTCACATGTTAATTTTTAGGAAATAATTTTATTGTGACTTTTATTAAGAAAAATCAAACCCGATTTTATTAATAAAACACCAATTAATTAAATAAAAAGTATTTTGGTCATTTTTCCTTTTGCATGAAAAACTATTCTCCTAATTTATTATAGCATTCACGAAATATACAGGGAAATAATTTGACCAAAAAATAAAATACAAAGCAATTACCTAAAATACAATATAACGGAATAAAAAAATAACAATTACATTTTGGGAAGGCCTAAAACACAATCTAAAGAAACAAGCAATAATAAATGCAATCAGCCCTCAAATAATCAAGGTAACTCACAAAAGAATCACACAAATAATATATTAGTATGCAAATGAAAACTGGAAAATTGGACATAAATTAAATAAAAATAAAGGGGCATAAAAATATAAAATATTGTACAAATAAATTACTGCATCTAACTGGTAGATGGATAATGCCAAAAGAAAAATAAAATTAGCTCAAATGACCAAAAAAAGTATTTTTGGTGCAAAGCAAAAAATAAAAAAGCATGAACAAAAAAAAATTAAAAGGAAACAAGCAATCTCACAAATACAAAAATATGGCATAAATAATTTACTACATCTAACTAGTAGATGGATAAAATGTAGAAAGAAAAAGAAAAATAGACGAAAAATGGATCAATCAACACACCAGTATATTTGTTTTTAGAAAGATCTCGACTCGGAATGAAAATAGTGCTTAAATCTTGGAAAAAAAACCAAAAAATAGAGTTTTGAGGAGTATTTTGGTGTTTTTTGTGTAGTTTCTCTCTCTAAAATATTTTCTCTCTCCTTAAATTGACTAACCCTAGCTTAAAATGACCCAATTGTTTTTTATGCACGGACTTTAAGGCACAAAATGGGCATTTTCAATGTGCCAAAATGGTCATTTCAAGGGGCAAAATGCCTGTTTTGAGCAAACAGCCATTTAAGGTATCAAAATGGCCATTTGTGGTATCAAAACGGTCAATTTAGCTAGCCCAAAATGGCCGTTCCATAAGCAAGAATGCTCATTTGGGCTAGACGGTCCAAATGGCCATTTCTGTGACTCTAGAATGGCCTTTTTTAGAAGATGTTTTGAGATCTTCGATTCGGACAGAAAAATCCTATTTTTAGGATTTTTGTCCTTTTTATCATTATTAGGCAAATCGAACCTAGGAGACCCTGAAACCCAGTGTCTATAGAATGGTTTTATTTCTTAATTATTTCACTTCTTGAGCTAAAATCTATACTAGTTTTTCATTATAGCTCATATTTGGTTATACCTCAATATCTATCACTAGAACAACATGGGAAGGATATGATATGTACCTGCTGAGCATTGAAACATGAAACACCTCATGTATCTATTGTAACTCAAGTGGTAAGGCTAGTCTGTATGCTAGAGGTCCCACTATTTCTATAATCTCATATAACCCTATAAATTTGAGACTCAATTTCCCTTTTTCTCAAATTTAAAAACTTTCTTCGATACAGATGCTTTCAAAAACACTTTATCACCTACTGTATATTCAATATCTCTCCATTTCAAGTCAGCATAGGACTTCTCCCTTTCAATTGCAGCTTTTAATCTTTACCTTATAACCTTGACTTTTTCTTCCACATCTCTAATCAGGTCAACCCTTGAAATCTTATTTTCCCTAACTTCACTCCAACACAAGGTAGTCCTACAACTTCTACCATATAGTGCCTCATTAAGTGCCATGCCTGAACAGGCTTGTTAACTATTATTGTATGCAAATTCAGTTAAAGACAAATATTGGTCCCAGTTGCCTTTAAATTTGATGGTACAGTTATGCAACATGTCTTCTAATACCTGTATTACCCTTTCTAACTAAACATCTGTCTGAGGATGAAATGTTATACTGTAAGTCAGCCTAGTGGCCCTGATGCAGTCTCTTCCAATACCTGAAAGTGAATTGATGATCCTTATCTAAAATAATGGCCACTAGTACACCATGGACTCTAACATTTAGGTAGTCTTTCCAACAAGTAATCCATTCTGACAGGAATAAAGTGGGTTTTCTTAGTTAGTCTATTAATAATCATCCACACAGCATCACACTTATTCCTAGTCATAGGCAGTCTGATTACAAAATCCATTATAACCTTTTCCCACTTCTATTCTAGTATTGCTATAAGATGTAGCAATCTAGATGGAATGTGATATTCAGCTTTTACCTACTGGCATGATAGACATCTAGCCACATAATCTGCTACATCTCTCTTTATACCTGACCACTTGTATTGAGACTTCAAATCTAAGTACATCTTTATACTACTAGGGTGCATAGAATAAGGAACTTTATATGCCTTTTTCAGAATCTATAACCTCAAGTCATCTGTACTGGGTACACACAACCTGTAATGGTAATACAAATATCCATATTTACTTAGTTCAAACACTATTGCCTTCCCTTCTTTAACTTTACCCATAAGCTATAACAGTTAGTCATCTTTACCCAGTGCCTCTTTTATCTGTTGTTTAAAATCTGGTTTAATTTAGAGTTTAGCTAGAATAACATCTTCCCCTATGTACTGCAGTCTAGTATTCATTGCTTTTAAAGTTACCATTCCTGCTTAAAGCATCTACTACCACATTAGCCTTTCTTAGGTGGTAATCTATCATACAATTATAATCTTTAAACAGTTCCAACTACTTTCTCTAGCTCAGGTTCAACTCACTTTGAGTAAGGTGATATTTCAAACTTTTATGGTATGTGCAGATATAACACTTCTCATAATACAAGTAATGCCTCTAAATTTTCAAAGCAAAAATAATGGCAACTAACTCTAAATCATGAGTAAGGTAGTTCCTCTAATGTGGTCTTAACTGTCTCGAAGCATATACTACCACTTTTCTTTCCCACATTAATACACAACCTAATTCATTAAGTGAGGAATCACTATACACAACAAAGTCTTTACCCTATTTAGGTTGAATCAAAATAAGAGCTTATGTTAACATCTTCTTCAATTTGTCAAAACTTTCTTGGCATTTTGCATCCCACTCAAATTTCACATTCTTTCTTATCAATCTAGCTATAGGTGCTTCAATCATAGAAAATCCTTTGACAAACCTTCTGTAGTACCCAGCTAATCTTAAGAAACTCTATATCTCTATCACATTCTTCAGAGGTTCCCATTCTAACACTACCCGGACCTTGCTAGGGTCTAGTCTGATATCCTCTACTACTATTACATATCTCAGAAAAGCCACTTTAATAAGCTAGAGTTCACACTTGCTCAACTTGGCATATAGCTATTTATCCCTCAAAGTTTGTAACATAACTCTAAGATGCATTTCATGTTCTTCTTTGTCCTAGAGTACATTACGATATCATCAATCAATACCACAACAAAACTAATCTAGGTAGGGTTGAAACACTCTGTTCATTTGATCTATAAAAGCTACTAGGGCATTAGTGAGCCCAAATGGCATCACTAAGAACTCATAATGCCCATAACACATCCTAAAAGTAGTTTTAGATTGTCAGCTTCCTTAATTCTTAGCTAATGGTACCCAGATCTCAAATTAATGTTGGAAAACACATTGCACCTCTCAAGTAGTCAAAAAGGTAATTTATTCTGGGTAGAGGACATTTATTATTTACTGTCACTTTATTCAATTATCTATAATTAATGCACAACTGAAGTGACCCATCTTTCTTTTTCACAAATAAAACAAGAGATCTCTAAAGTGAAGTACTAGGTTAAATGAAACCATTATCTATAAATCTTGCAACTGCACCTTCAGTTATTTCAACTTAGTGAGTGCCATTCTATAGGGTGTAATAGATATAAGAGTTGTGCTAAGATACACCTCAGTCTCAAATCAAGGTCTCTTCATGGAGGCAACCCTAGAAACTCATAAGGAAACACAATAGGGAATTCAGAAACTATTGGAATCTTTCAAGGATTTAGAGTGGAAGTGTTGATGTCAATGACATGTGCTAGGTAGGCTTCACACCCTTTATAAATGAGTTTTCTTACTCTAATAGTTGAGATGAGATTATATGAAAGATTTCTCTCACCCATAATTATCACTGCCTATCCCTTTATAGTTTAGAGGGTCATTTTCTTATGTTTGCAATCCACTCTAGCCCAATGTTCAAATAACCAATCCATTCCCAAAATCATATCAAATTCATAAAAGGGTAATTCAATCAAATCAACAAGAAATAGATATCTATGAATTACTAAGGGACACTACTTAACATTCACACTTTACCCTATAAGATTACTGATTTGAATGTCTATGTTTACATGCTCAAGTTTTGGTCCTCTATCATATGCTTGTGTAGTGCATACATAAGAATGTGTAGATCCTGGGTCTATTAATGCTAAAACTAGAACATCAAATAAGTTAAACATACCAGTAATGACATCTAGGATTGCTACTTCTTCACAAGCCTTGTCGGCATATTGCCTTGCTAGTGCATGAGCTTTTGATCATGTCCCCTAACTAACACTAAGCTGATTCCCTCTGCCCTGCCTTTGTCCTTTACTCTAAGATGCTACTACAGATGCTTGAGTATAAGTACCCTCTAGCTATCTCTAAGGATACTTTCTTTGGTAATGATCTTAAGCACCATAAGTAAAGCACTATCCCTTTTTACTTAACCAACATTGCCCCCAATGTCTCTTGTTACAAGTATTGCAAGTAAGGGTCCATTCATGGTAACTGCTGACCCTTGAGCACTAATGGTTCATAGAGGTGGTCGAGGTCTAGTTGTAGAAGCCTACCCAGACCTCCAAGATTTTGTCTACCTCTGTACCTGGTGTATTGATTAAAACTATGACTATGATTCTCTTCTTCTCTTACTACCACCTAGGGCTACACTAGACTACCTAACAATGAACTACCTTTTCTTCTAAAAGAAATCCCTCTTCTCTATACCATTTCTTCCATATCATATGCAGATGCTACTAATATTGCAAAATCTATAACCCTCGGGTTAGCTATTTGTATTCTCAATTCTATGTTTAACCCTTTTAGAAATCTCTTACATTTCTCCTCTTCATTAGGAATAAACTCCTCAGCATATCTTATCAATCTAGTGAAATCCTTTTCATACTCTAACACTATTCTTCTACCTTGTTTTAGATCAAAAAATTCCTGCCTCTTCTTATCCTTGTATGAGTTTGGAATGTATCTCTTTTTGAACTCTTTTAGGCAAAATTACCAGGTGAGATTATTTATTACCTTCCTATTCTTAATGGTATCCCACCAATGAAATGCCTTTTCTTGAAAAAGAGAAGTTGTACACTTTAAGCTCTCTTCTTCTATACACTTCAGTTGTTCTAGGATTCTAAAGGTTCTCCCTAACCAGTACTCTGCTCATATTGCATCATCCTCCTTTGTACCTAAAAAATATATAGCTTCCATCTTTTTAATCCTTTCTAAAGGTGTCTTCTATAAAAGAGCTAGTGGTGGAAGAGGTACTAAAGCTGGTGGAATAAGTGGAACCACAGTTGCAATATGCCTAAGTAGATTCATTATCTGCTGTAACAGTGCTAGGGATTCCTATGTCTATGGCCATGCTTATGGCTATTGCTACTGTGCGACATCACTGGGTTTTAGTATAGCTGCATTGCTAGCTTACCCCTAAACTATTACAAGGGCATAGCTAGCCACTTCCTCTCTCTAATCTTCGGGTATCTGATCACTCATCTTGATCAACTATAAAAGAAACTGGACTTATCAGCCTCTTAGAAGTGTATTAGTTTAGAAAAATAACCCTAAACACTAGCACTTATGTAAGACATCTAGGAACATATAACTTATGCTCTGATACTGCCCAATGTGACATCCCGTATTGGACTTCCAAAGAAACCCATCAAGCGATGCATTTCCTACTAGGTAACCCATCATGAAATTGCTCTAGTGCGCACTTCTTAAAACTTAAAGACTATTTTATAACTTTGTAAGATAATGTTATATTTCTTGGTTTATCCCTTAATCAGTCTTACATGAGGTATAATAGAGACAAAAAAAACCATAAAAATAAGCCATTTAGATAAACAACCTATTTATATACATCAAACCTATTCTTTTAATATATGAAAACACAAGTAGCTTATAAGCATCCTAAACCATAAGCTATAGTGTTTACTTCAATGCTGACTAACAAAACAAAAAGGACAATTATATACCCTTCCCAATTTGTGCTGCTACACTGTATGATCTTAAAGGTTGGACTGCTTACCTTTGTAATCTGTGCACCAAAACATTGGTACGCTGAGTATAAAACTCAGCAGTGAATCTAATACATTAAAAACATGTCACATGTAGGCACTCAAATGTAATAGCAAAGATTAAATTCATACGAAATATTAACTCCAATTAATAAGTCTTTAGGTTCATTTAATTACAATTATGCCACTATAAAATCTTTAATCAATTTAATATAATTTAATAGGCCTGAATAAATAAACTACACTTAAAAACACTAGACTAAAATGGAATTAAAAACTTATGTAGTGGCCTATATTCTGCACCCTGATCATTGCACTAGCTTGGTCTGAGAGTAGGAATCAATTCACTTGAACTCCCAATACAAAACTAGAGATAGTAAGGATCATTCTATAGACCTCCTAATATCTCAAACAAAATAAAAACAAGTCACACTATGGATAGCAGGGATCAGTTCGTAGACCTCCTAATGTCCAATATCACTATTAAACACTTTTAAAGAATAATAGGGATCAGTCCGTAAACCTCCTAATATCTAAAAAATCATCATTAAATATCTAGCAGCTGCTAATCCCTAAGTTGACTAATCAACCCATCCAATGGGTGTATAACTAATGGGCCATATGACCTTATTTTATGGCCATTTATTTATTGACCATCCTTTTATAATATTTAAGTTTGATTAATAGTCAATTATAAATTTATTTTGATATTCAAAATTTGACTTGGATAGTTATAGGTCATTTTTTGTCCTACCGGATAGTTATGGGTTATTTTTTAACAACATTTTAAGTCCTTTTTCTAGGCGTATTTAAATCCACCATGAGTGTAATCTAAGCCATTATTTTAAGTTTATTCATGTCTAAGTTGAAAGCCATTTACAGTGTATAAGTTTTTAGGTTATTTTTCATAGACAGTTATAGGTCTTTTTCCTATTTTCGTACACAGTTATAGGCCCGTAGCCGAAATTCACTAGGCATCATTTCATGTCAATTCACTTACCATTAAAGGCTATATACCATGTCATATTATCAATCCCATAATGCCACTAAAATTTTCTCATTCAGATTATCATACACGTGGTTCAAATGCCAATCAAATTGAAATAGTTTTAGGTCATTTTTACCTATGATTTCTATGTCTATTTTTAAGCTATTTTAGGTACCAATTTTAAGTAACACTTTGCATACTAAAATTACCATTTTTAAAGCCATATTTCTATATATGTTCCCACATGCTTCATGCTATTTATTACTCATACATTTTCTTTCATCTCATATTAATCTCACCTTACACATTTCTTACTCAAATTGCCATACCATTCTCACACACACACAACATGCCATGACATGTATATCATACCTATCTTACCTCACATACCTCTTTATCAAAAGTTGCTAATTGCCATAAACATGCTTTTCTTCACATTCAACCATACATACACATATAATGGCATCACTTGAGCATACATACATATATACACATCACATACCATGTAAACCAAGCCTTCATATGCATTATACATGCCTCGGCCACTCCATGAAACATGCCTACAAATATTTTTTCCATCAAATTCACTATGTACACATATAATACTACCCCTTACATACCATTTCCCATTGAATACCCTATGCTACCATGCCATACACACACCTTGCAACCCAAGGCACCTATCGGCCACTCATGAAAACATCACTAAACCTTTCTTTCTTCACCATAAATATGCATAATTCATTAATTCCATATTATACACACTAAAACCATCAAATTCCTACATGAACCAAGCCATAATATATCCCATACACATACACAAACCTCTCGGCCAAAATAACCTCTCACCATTTCATCCATTATTTTCACCAATTCACCACTCAAATCATTTAAACCATATATAATTAGCATAATATATGCCTAATTCATGGTTACACATGCTTTATCCTTAGGATCCTTAAATTCCATACAACAACCCTATTTAAACCATATCTACATTTATCATAAAATGTTCCAAATGTATTAAATTCACATACCTTACTAAATTGCAAGGCCTTTTCTACACTTTAAGCTTGTTAATTGCCTTGTTGCACTGCACCAACACCTTAGCCTACATAAACATGAAATTGCCTTAGAAAAATCCTTAAAAATTCCACAAGCCTCTAAACAAAAATACAACAATGTAGGCTCCCTTAGAAGAGTGAAATCCCCTAGGAAATGAAATAAACAGAGAAGAAAAACACTTACACTTGAAATTGGTTTTTTAAACTCCCTTTTATGTACACTTAATGTTTCTTGAATTTTATGGTTATATATGGCCTTTAAAACTATTAAGGACTATTTGTTGCCTAACTAAAGGCATTTTTAGTGATAATTAGAAGCTAAATTAAGCTTAGAAAGACATGGTAATGGAGGAGAAAGGAGTGAAAGGTTGAGGGGTGAGTGGATTATGCCATATAGATGTCTAGATGGCATAGAGGAGTATGTATAGTGGCCATGGATTTCTCAGGTGGTGACACATGTCACCCTGAGCATCTTGAAAATGCTTGATTTTGGTTGAAACTTCAAGAGATTTTAAAAATTCACTTAAACCTCCAAAAACTATCACATCAAATTTAAAAATCATTGATTGGGCCTATTTAAAGACTCATAAAATTTCACGGCCAAATTCTCTCAACTAACTACCTCAATTTATATGCAAAACTCAAATTTTAGGAGAAATAGTAAACAACCTCAGAATATAAAATTCCTTCATCAATAGTCTCAGGGCAATTTTTGACCTTCAGGGTATGGTATTTTCATGTATGACCGGGCACATCCCAGGTCATTCCTGGGCTAAATCCATCTGAGCCCATAGACTTTTAGATTTTATCCTAAAATAATTTATTGGTTTTTCCAAATCATTAAATTATGTAATTTTCATCATTTTCAAGCCCCTCAAATTTTCATGACCAGTATGCCCTGCCTCGAGGCCTTGTGAAGGTGACTCGACACTTCGAGCACTTTTTTTTAGCCTTAGAGGTACTATTCACAAAGCTTTAACTTATGGGCATTAAAAGTTACTTCACCATTTCACATACCTAAAGATACAAAGCTTGTCAGTGATGGATATGCTAGCAATTCTCCTTTCCTTAATGAAAAAAAGGTTCATGTTTCGCAACACCATCAACAGTTAAAAGGGATATAATTTATATAGAATGAAATACATGGGACTAATAAAAATTAGAATATTAGAAGGCATATTATTTAGGTAATTTCATATTCAATTCTCAATCCTTAGTGGAGTCATCACTGTAGATTTTTATTATTTAATTGAGGACAAGGTGCTCAGTGTTAAGAGTCACCACCTGGCTCTACACTAGTACCATCGATCTTTTGCCTAGAAAGGGTTCAAAATCATATCATATTTATGCCTTAATAATATATGTTCCTTTATATTCTAATGTTTCTTAATCCCGTATCATGCATGCAAGCATTTTATTTAAAGCATTCATGTCACCTTTTCACATAGAGAGGATAAATTGCAATATTCAGAATACATAGCAAGTATAAGTGTAAATAAACATCCACAAATTAGGTCATTTATTAGTTATGGTTTGACCTGATAACTACTTGTAATTCCATAGGAATTGGTAGTAATTGTCTAACTCCTATCTTTAGAAGATTGGGCTTTGTTAAAATATATTTTTATTCAACTTTTATTAAGGAAAACTCAAAGCCAATTTTTAAGAAAAAACCATTTAATAATGTAGAAACCATTAATTTAAGGTTAGACATTTGGTATGTAAAATAAGTTATTAATTTACCTATTACAATTTACATAAATAAAAGAAATAAAAGGTATAAACTATGTAAAAAAATAAAGAATAAGCTATTGGTCTCATATCTGCATCAACAAGTCTATATAGACTCTATATGGTCTTCAACCTATATCTGTATGGATTACAATGTGTCACAGCTAATATGTCCATCCAGACCACATATCCAGTGAGAATGGTCAATCTTACTTGACTCAAGGAAAATAATTAGTAAGATAAATTGAGGTCTATGAAGACCTAATAATAGTGCCTAATGATATGATAACAAGATGTGTGATGCAAAAATTAATAATCATAGTACATGCCAAAATAATGGTTAATCATGAGAGGGATGATAGACTAATCATGCAAAGGAAAACATAGAGTAGAAAGAGAACTTGATTTTTAGAATATATGTGTCTATATAGGCTACACTCCTTGTAGGAGGGAGTCTGTGAAGATTGCTATAGACAACTCATGTACAAAACATATACATCAGTATGGACTATATTCCTTATAAAAGGGATTTGATTTGGATTACACATAAAACACTTATACCTCAAAGCACATGTTTATGCGAATTAAGCTCCTCATGAAAGAGGGTTCATATGGACCACACACCAAATTTAGATTATTAATGACAAGCATATTAAAAAGTAGAATGATTATACAACATGATAAAGACATATCAATATCATACATTAGAACAAATCAAAGCACAACGCAAGGTGAACATAAGAATGTTATCGAACAATGGTCCATATAGACCTCTTACCTTTAAACAATAGGTCTTTATGGACCTTATCATTTGTTAAGGTTAGTTCATGCTGTAACACCTCCTACTCTGATCCATTTTAGTTTCAGTAAAAGATGCCACTTCTCAGTAGGTCACCCATCTTAATACTACTCTCACCTATAACTCATTTAACTCGATAAGAAATGTATTATATTTAATAATCAACTAATACATTGTTCAATTCTAGACTCAATTGGACTTATTACAACAAAGGCTCATGTCCATCTATTAACATCTAAGAATATATATATATGATGGCCTTGTTACACTATTATGCATGTAAAATCCTAAAAATAATAATCATTACACATTTAGCATGCAAACAATGCTTGTGATGGACTCATCTTACTTGTGGCTTTTATAAGCTATTTCAGCTAATGCTGGGACTTGATCCACCGCTCCGCTCACCTTAACTAATAACCTATGCATTAGCAAAGAAGCCAATGCACTAAGAATAATTGCTCAGTGGTGTATCCCAATACTATAGAAATTAAATTTTTAAATTTTAGTAAATAGTAGCCATTAGTATCAGCTTACTCTATCCATGTCCTTATTCCCCTATATATTTTTAAATCTTTTACCTATAACATTCATATTTATTTTGTACATAATTTTGCAATCTCACCCCAATTTATCTTATACTGAGTAGTGATTAGGTGTTATTGTCTCTTATGCTCATCCAACTATGTGTTTGGTGATACTTTAACATATTTTCATTGTGTCTTACTTTATAGTATTCTCTAAGAATACACTCACATCTTTCCTTAATACATTCTCGTAGTCTCTATTTATTCCTCTTACTTCATAATTTTCGACTGATCATTTTATCTTTAACTAACTTATACGTATCTATAATTAATTAAGTTCATTCATAGACACATTTCTCAATAAGTTTATGTCAAATGCTCTATCTTGGTATGTACTGAGTGGTATTTATGTATCAATAATTTTTTCTACTATCTAATTAGTTCATTTTATCCATTATTTCAATTTATTTCTTACTTTACTTTATTTCCTTTCTCTTTCTTTTACATATCATTTCTGAAATTAAAATATTTTAATATCTTTAATGGTATATTAGTCATTTTCATTTGGTTATTCTTTATTCAGTCCATATTTTGTAGACATACACTTAACACTTGATATCAGGATCCATCTTGTACAGTAGTTCACATTTTAGACCTCAGCATCTGTACACACCATCCATCCGATAGCAAGGATCAATTCATAAGAGCCTTCCAATATCGGAGTGGTAGATGGTAGCGATTAGCCCTAATATACCTACCAACATCTGTAAGGATAGCAAAGATCAGCCCCGTAGGACCTCCCAATATCCATAAGTAAAGTGGGTAATTAGGATTAGCCCATATGGAGCTCACAATACCTAGGTGTGTAGGGTTCACTAATAGAACCTCGGCGGCTGCACCTGCCATATGATACAAATAGGCAATAGTCCATTTCAACCAAAGCCCCTAGTAGTTGCTAACTCCCTAGTTTACTAGTCAACCTATCTAGTAGGTTGTCTAACTAATATGAGCTAGTATTTGTCTCAATTTCATTGCTTTCCAAGCATTTCCATTACATTATATTTAATCCCAACATATTATTTCATCATCATAACATTTCATATTTTATATTTATAGTAATGGTATAATCTTTCAAGTTCATCATAAATATCCCTTTTATATCAATTTCCTATTGTATTCTTATTAATCGTAACATCCCTTATCATTATGACTCATCATTGATCTTTCATAAGTAAGAGTATCCTTCGATTAACCTCTATTTATTATCTTTCATAGGATTAATGGTATTCATCGAATACTCAACATTTTAATATAAACTCTTAATGTATCCTTAATGTGCTTAATTCCTTAATTGCTTATTTTTATAAATATTCCTTTATACTTTATGTTTAAATAAATATTTATTTTATATTCTTTAATTATCTATAATATAAACAATATTTCTATGTTTTCTTCTCATTAATTAAGAATTAGAATTTATAATAATTATATATGTGTATGTACTTTATCTTATTAAACCATTTATCCTCTCTCTCTCATTAAAATTTATTTCCTTCAATTTCATGTTAAAAGATCATTTATCTATCTTGTTCTGGATTCAAGTTCAAATTACTTTTTATTTTGTCCATTGTAGTTTTTTTTCTCTTTATTAGGCATCAAGAATATTTTCTACTATTCTCATTTTAATTACTTATACTCACCTTATTTAAAATAATTGACATAAGTTAATTATGTCATATAATTAATTTTTTAAGTTCTCATCATCTCTATTTGATTAAGTACAAATCAATTGATTTATAATTATGCTTAAGCATATATTATATCTCTATACATTTATCATAATTTGGCTAAATTATATTTAAATCCCATATGTCCCTATACTTCACAATTTTACATATCTCATACTTAAAATTATAATTCTTTAATTACGCATGTATGATGGATTCAATTCAATTTCTATTTAATTAACTCCTTCAATTCCTCATTCTTTCATCTCTTTGCATTATAAATTCTTCCTTACACTTTTGTATAATCAATTAGTCACTTATAATTATTTATATACCTATTATTCACAAAAACTTACTTAGTTTGTTATAATTAATTTTTTTCTCTTTGTATTTATGATTTATATATGTTTACCATGTTAGCTTCAATATATTTATATACATTTCAAATGCTCATGTATCTAAGTCTTAGATATTTATTTCAATTATTTATTTCTCTACATCAAATTCTTTATCCACCATTATAATTTAATTACATTTAATTAACTATAAAATAACTATGTTTACTTAATATCAATTTAGCCATATTTACTCTCGTCTTAATTATCCAATTTCAATATTTTATCTACTCCAACATAATTTCCTCAAGTCCTAATTGTGCTTACAAACTCTAAATCTTACTATATCTAATTTTTCAAACTAAGCTAACAATATTCATTATATATAAAATTCCTCGAAATTCCATAGTTAATGCAAATTCATGCCAATTAAATTCCTTTTCTCTTTTTCCTTATTTACCATATTTCTAAACATCCTAACATGAATCTCATAATATGTCCGTCCATACAATTCATTCATCCAAACAACATTATTCCACCATGTTTCATGTATATACCATAAACACATGTAAACCATAGTTTAGAATACACATACCTTATGTGCTTAAATTCATCAATCCACCTTTTCCTCTTGCTTAACTTTATCTCATCATAATCCTAACTCCATTCCCATCAACTCTATGAATGAATTTTCTCATGAAAAATCCATTAAAAGTAACATTAATCACATAATATCATTATATACTTATAAACTATCACCTAATTACCTTAATTAAATCACTTAATCTACTTGGGCTGAGAACCACTTAGCACTATAAATATGATCCTAAACCCTTGCCTAACATCTCTTTTCTTCCTTTAATTCTTTTCTCCTTCCATGGATTTTTGGGTAGCTAACATAGTAAGGTTGATAGAATAATCCTTTAATTGCAATATTTAGTGATTATTTGGGGTAGTTTGATGAAAAAAAATTAGGGAAAAGAGTTCATGATGAAAATTTCGGCCATGGGAGGTTTTGGGGGAGTGTTCACTGCAATTAAATGAATAAAATATTATTATTTGGGTGCTTATACATGTGATGGATGGTTAGGATTAAAAGTAGCATTTTAGACTTGGATGGTTTTGGTTTTCCCATTTTCATCCTTTATGCATTCTCCCTTGAGAGGGGCTATTTATAGGCTTAGTGGATAGTTCTCCCATTCTAAAGAGGCAAAATCCTAATAAGGTTAGGAGTTAGAGTCCAAATAGGAAGACCACACTTTTAGAAGCTTTTTAACAATAGGTTCATGTGAACTTTGGTTGCTAAGTCCATGTAGACCTAGGCTTTAGGTCCACCATAGAGGTTCATGGACCTTGGGCCTAGTTTTAGGTTGAGTCTACTGTAGTCCTTAAGGACATGGGATTTGGTTTATCCAAGTGGACTATAAGTGCACTATTCTAAGATAGGCCTTGGTTGGTTGGTGTGGAACTCATAGCACTAAGTCTAGGTGAACTTATACCAAGATGGTTCGTATAGACTACGATTTTAGGTTGGTTGCCTTGTAACTTCAGCCTGTCTCTGGTTATCATCAAAGACCCAAAATCCTGGCATCTCCCAAATGATGATGCACTAAGCATAATGCTTAGTGTGTACTTAACGAAATGCATTATAATGTTTATGCACATATATCTATAATAATTATGCAATTCATACACAACATACAAGTCACATCATATTTGCAATGGTATCATACTACAAGTGCATATGTCTACTTAGATTTATGTTTACACAGTTGTATTGATACCATTAATTAACTAGCTAAGTTATCCTTTTTTTTAATCTACTTGTATATTTTATAGATATCTCTTAGTATGCTTATCATGTATGTTATTTCATTAAACATGTACCATTATTTAATTAGTTACCTTATCATCCTTAGGTGTTCTTGCCTTCAATATTTAGTTTACACTTAAGTATAGTTGTCATGCTACCTTATAAATATTTAAAATGATTACATTAACCATTCATTTCATTTAATTTATATTATATTAATTATCTCACATTTACCTTTACATTTTACATTGCCTTTAAATTAGATGTGTATATTCTTATTGCATGTACAAATTAGCTTTTGCATATATTTATTTAGCGTACCTTATAATCGTATACTAATTTTAATGATCATTATTTATATTTAGTTTCATACTTACAGCATTTTACTTCCATATTTATAATAGAAATAGTCGTTATATTACTTTTAACTATCTTTAATCCAATTATCAGATAATGTTGTTCTCGACACTGGATAATGGGATATTGGCCTTAAGGACTCATTAAATGTGCAGTGGCCCATAATTTAAAACTCAGCAGTGACTACACCTACATGAATATGTTCAGTTGCCCTACTAGTCCTCATTGACGGTTGCACCCACATAAAGGTATGTGTATTGGCCCTACTAGACCTCAACAGCAACTGCACAAACATACAGGTACGTGCTGTGGCCTTATTTGACCTCAACGGCTATTGCATCAGTATGATATCACTAGTTGACTGGTCAACCTATCTAATCTATGTAGTCTAATTCGTATGGGCTTATAATCATTCTTTATTTTGTTTTGTAAACATATAAACATGAATGTATATCTAGATTTCCTTTATAAACATTATGTAAGCCATTCTAATAATTTATGATAACCGAGCCATTCATTACATTATTAATTTTTGCATAATTTTCTTTTTCATATCACCCACTTTTAGAATACATAAATGTATTATTTGTATAATCACATTCATTATCTATTCATATCATGCATTACCAAAATCCATTCCTTTTATATCACTCTTTTTATTTTAAGCCTTACAATTTCGTAAGTAACCCCTTTTTAATGTTCATCTTTGTCTTTAAGAAGAATATCATTCACTTAGATTCCTAAAAGTAGCATATCGAGTCATATAATTTCTTAGCACCATTTATACATTTCAAACCACATGATTCTAAAATCATGGTTATTCCAACATTCAAGTAGGCCTTCTACCATACACACACCTTTTAATCTTGCATCATCACATTATACCTATACATGTAAAGTACAACTACATATAGCTACCTAATATTGCTTAATCTTCCTTATGAATTACATTTTGTATTTTCATTCCTTACATAAATTAAATCATACTTGCATATATAATCCTCTAAACAATTTCACAAGAGTTCACAAACATTAATTCTATTGACTCACATATATTCATGCATAAAAACAACTTTCAATAAAAAGGAGGACATTAGCATGTCATTAAATTCTTATTTCTAATTGCATCTAAAATAAGCAAATAAATACTTCAGAAATACTATTTCTCCATCATTTTTTACCTAACCTACACTTATCCATAGGCACTTAAATGATTCACCATTTAAGCATCCTTATATACACTCACTATCTTAACTCATTTCCTATTTCTTCCTCACACTACATACTCAATAAACACTAAATTACAATTAATTATGTAATTTGATTCTTTATTTCACATATCTTTCTTATGGCACTTAAGCCTATTATCCTCACATTCATTTCTTTATGTTCTTTCATTTGAATTACATCAACTCATTTATCATCAATTTTTACATAATTTTACTTACATCATTGTCCATATTAGATTTCACTTTATAACTTACATTTTTTAAATAAATTATGTTTCATATATTATTTATGTGCTCTAGCTATTTTATATTTTTGTATAGTCTTGTAATAGTAAAATTCTCATTCAATGTCATTAAAACCTACCTAATTATTCTTGTCATGATTCATTTAGTCAACTTATGTACTTGTTATAAAATAAATATTACTATTCATATATGCTACTTTATAGGCTCATACAATATTTTACATTATAAATACATTGTCTACACCTCAACTCCTATTATGATTCAACCCTCATAGTCACTAAGAAATCAAGTAAATACTATTTAGTCACTTTATCAAATTAAAAGTTATGGCCACACTCATTTATGTACTTGTGCACATATACGTTAACACTAATTACCCATGTAGTGACACTTGCATACTTTCAATTTACCTATCTTTATTTCTATATCATTTTCAACAACTCTTCTCAACTTTGTTATCATATACTCATTTCTATTTATGCAAGATCATATAATTATTTTTGCTTTTTAACTTAAAATGCATAATTCACATTCCATGAAATATTGCTTAACTCTATTATGACATCCACCTTATACTTTACACCACACTTACATCTATTACTCATATATAAACAATACATTAACATACAATTAATTTAGCCATGTTAAGGACACATAGCCAAATATTAAATTTCAAATTAATTTACATCTCACTCTAACCTTAAGTATTCAATTAACCATAGATATATTATTAACCACACCTTACACATTCATAAACATGTGAATTAACCACTCAATAGGTAACACAATTAAATCTTAAAATGTGCACATAATAACAAATAATGCAATTCATTAAGTACACTTACTATTAATGATAACCTCCCACTAAGCTCTGTGAAACATTTGCTTATCTCCACTTTCCACATAATTGACCTCATTTACTACCAAAAATTTTAACCTAGAACTGCCTTAACAACCTGTCCTTTTTTCTGCTTTAGTTCCTCAATTTTTTACTACTTAATTCCTTTGTATCAATTGTAAATATACAAGGGAAAGAAGGAATTACATGAGTAATGTAAACTAAACTTTGCAACACAAAATAAAATGGTCTCTATGTCATCCAATTCCACTTTTAGTTAACATTAAACACATATTAATCCTTTTTATATCCCAATTGCAACTCAAACACATATAAGTCAAGCAAATAATTTGGCTAGAACCAAACATAGAGCCACTATAATTCGGCACCACTATCACTATCTCTGTAGCATCATCACTGCTAGTGACGAAAGCGAGCTACTAGGCATTAGTAGCTTGACGCACTAGTGTCATTCTTCCTTAGCCTTAGTCAATTTCCATTTTCCTCTTTCTTCTTCTCTTTTATATCATGCTCTTAAGTTTTCAGTTTCATCCTTTTCTTTTTCTTACCATCAATTTCCCTTTTTCTTTTCTAGCAATTAGCTCAATCACAAGAATAAACTAGCTTTCCTAAAGACAAACTGACTTTCTAAGTTGGTTTACAAGAAAAATTTTTTCCATATTTCTTTCTCTCCCTCTACTTTATTTATTTTAAAAAAATTTTATTCATTTTCTTATTTATTAATTTAATAATTTATTTCCAGATTCCCATTTTTATTAAATTCTTTACTTTTTAAAATTTTGGTGCTCCAAAAATTCCAATTCATATCATGTAATTCCCTTCAGATTATTTGAATACTTGGTCATAAAGCTTCAAAATAAATTAAAGTGAAAATAATAAAAAAAATCTATTTCAATTCCAATTAAACTGGCTATAGTAAAAAAGTTCTTTTTATTTTTTAATCCTCTTAATAACTTAAATTTTGAATAAAAATTTCACCTAGAACCTTGAAATAGTCTAACTTTTCCTTTCATCTATCTAGTGTCCTAAGCATCAGCAACACTGTTCAGGCTCGAGAAATACTATTCAAAAATTTTGAGATTTGCATATGTTACATATCAACTAAAGGATGTCACATTTTGTTGTATTAAAACCTAGTATAGGCATTTCTTTGAGTAAGGAAGAGTATAAAAAACATAAGAGTGTCTAGGAGTTGAAGTTATATAAAGTGAAAAGCATGATTACATTAATAGATTAGTTGCCTTCTTCTATCAAAAAAGACATGAATAAAGTTAATCCGTATGACCTCAAGAAGTAATAGAAGTAAAAGGAGGTTTTTTAGAAGATTCTCAAATTATGATTTGAGATTGGTTAATAATGGCCATACAAATGAGAAAATTATATTGAGACAAAAAAATATAAGCAATATAAGCAAGAATTTCAAGATATTAAGGAATTTCAAATAGAATATCAGTATATCAATGGAATATTGTAAAAAGAAATAACCATGTTGAAGTAGTAATAATGGAAGAGTATTTATGGATGTAGGAGTTAATGCTCCTTATGTACCTATCAATTCTCTTGAGATATAACGCCATTTGATATTTATTCATAAGAAATTGGGCTAAGTTATGCATTATATCATTCAACATAATAATAAAATTATACATTATCGCATTGCATCATTCATATCATTATGTGCATAACCACAACGTTTACATTACATATGTTTTCCTGCCTTAATTGAGTAGGAAATTGACAAGATACAAATATACAAGTGAAAAACATAAGAAAAGATTAAAGTATATAAGAAGAAGGTTATGATAGTTAAAAGTAGTAAAGGATGGTGGAATTCTTGTATATAGATAGAACTAGTTATATAGTGTTAACCTTAATAAAAATTTGTTATGATGGTTATATAAATGGAATAATGATTGGCATAAACCTATAGATTAGAGTGGCACAATAGAAGTGTGATGGTCTATTCAAGTATGACAAGAATAGATAAGTAATCATGGATGTACCATGTGATCAAAGTAACAAGGAAGATTTTTAAAGGACTAATCTAAGAAGGGAAGTGAGAAAAGTATAAATAGTAGAAATGATGAATGAGTATAAGATATAAGCTTAAGTAACAAATGACAAGGAAGGTTGCTATACATTAGGCAAGTGATGAGGAAGTTATATAGAGCATGAGACAATAATAAGTAGAGTATGTGTAACTTCTTGGTGTTGCAAGCATACCAAATTATTCAGGAATTTCTTAGGCAATTTTTTTAAATGGGGAAGAAATTTAAAACTCAAAAATCTAAGTAATTGTGAATAGTGACTCTCAAGGGTCATGAATAGTGACTTTTAGGATATGATAAGGATTTTCTTTTTGATTAAGTGCTTATGTTATAAGCAAGATATGGGCATCATTTGGTATAAATATAAGGATGGATGTCTAATAGGTGATATTGACCAAGATCATTAATAGTGAATCATGAAGTCTAAGATAGTGATTCCTTATATGGGTACATGGTTTTTAACCCTATTGATCAAGAGATTATAAGTTAAATAGTTTATGGATAGAGTTTGGAAAAGGAATGAGAACATTCAAATGGAAAATGAATGTTAACAAGTGTGTATGCCAATAGTTCCTCTCGAGGGTAAATACTACTTCCTGAGACTCAACTTAAACTAATGTTATAAAATGATGCCATTAATTATAAAACACTTTTAGGGAATGTTTAGAAAGGGAATAAGGTTATTAAGAAGGTTAACTATAGAAGTTAAGTTATTACAACAATGTCTTGAGAATAGTCACACAATTTAAGCTGAGCCGTAAAATATTTTGTTTGTGCTCAAATGGACCTAGAAAATGCCACACTTAAAGCTTAAATATCCAAAGGAATATGATGGAAATGGATTTGGAATCTTTGAACATTAGGAAGTATTTTTTAAAAATCATGTAAAGATGAAAGTATAGTTTTTAATCAGGTTTTTTTTATTTTTGAGTACAAGCTAATAGAGTCTTACGGGCATAGAATGAATAATTTTATGGGATTAATATGAATGATGATTTAGGTTTAAAAATGCTTTAAATAAAAGATAGAAATCAAGATTTATGGTGGCCATTACATTAAAAGAGAAGATTAATCCTAACTATTGACTAAAAGGACTATAAATTGGGTTAAATGGCTTATAAAATAGCCACACTTGGAATAGTTTTCTCTCCCAAATTCCCCATGGCAATCGATAGATTTTGTAGCCTTTCCCATCCATTTTTTCTTCTTTAATCCTTAATCTAACACTATTTAACAACATTTGAACATAAAAATCAAAGTGTCTTAAGCATATTTAAAGTTATTGGAGCAAGAATGAAATCTTGATTTTGGAAATTCATGGAGTTTGATTCTTGGATGAATATAAATCACCTTTTGTTGTAAGTGTTCTTTTTCATGTTTTCATTTTTTTATGGTTCTTTAAGGTTCCAATATAGGTTTTCAAAAGTTGATTTAACTTTTGGAGTGTATTTAATTTGTTGTTAACTTTTGATTATGGAATAAGGTTATACTCAAGTGGATATGAGAAGGAAGCAAAAGGGAAAAGATGGAAGAAGGTTTATTGAGGCCTAAAGAGGTGTTTCGAAGTATATGCTAGGTGTAATCAATTTAGCACATGGTGTGTGTGCATATCCATAATGTGTGTATGCATGTTATTGTATGTAAATAATGGTGATTGATGAAATTGTTCTAATGTATGCTTTGTATATATGTTTATAATGTGTTATGTGTATGAAATTGAGTGTGTATGTGGAAAAATTAGTGAATTAGAGTGTGTGACTAGTGTTGAATGAGTAGCCCAAATAAAGACATAAAGATGTTTTGATGCTTAATAAATTATATAAGTGTGTATTATGTTATAATGTAAATTGATTTGTGAAATAATGATAAGTGATTGTATGATATTGAGTTAGGCATAAATTAATCAATAGGTTAATTAAATGTTATGTTATGGACTAAAGTGGTCTTAGTATGCTTAAATATTTTTATTAGTGATTATGGTGTGAATAGTGATAATAAGTGATAATGGGTATAATAGATTTGTAATTAGTAATTATTTATGATTGGAACATATAAAACTAAAGGATGTTAAGTGATGAAGTACTATCTAACTTGTAGGTGACATGAAAAATAAAGATATGACTTATAACATGGCCTAATGTATGTTTTAAAGGATGTGTGACTTGTGAAACAACAAGTGATATATGTATGTGAAAGTTAGGTACAAATTTTTTATGTATGTGATATACAATTAAATGCATATTAAAAAAAATCTTACGAAAACTTGATTGGCATGAGACCTATTTGAATATAAACAAACATTGTATTTTATGTTATAAAACCATATTTATGTTCAATGTTATAGATATTATACAATGTCTTCTATATGATATAATACCATATGTATGTAATACAAATGTGATATGAATATAATAAGAATATGTGATTGTGTGAATATAAGAATGCATGATACATATATATTATATTGAATACACCACTTTACTGCAAAGCTTAGTGCATTGTTTGTTGCTATGCACAAGTTTTTGGATGGCTCTGATAAAGGATGCCTCTAGAGACAGAGAATATAATTGTTGAAAAGGAGTTAATGCAATAATTTATGTGTTATAGGTATGAAGAATAAAGTTTTGTAATATAAAACTTTAGAATCATGGTTATATATATATATATATATATA
>CANXYI010707256.1:0-12191 GCA_948208565.1 Hura crepitans
TTTCCCCTATTTAAGTTGATGAGGATAGGGGCTTCAGTTGATATTGCCTTTAAATTATGAAAGCTCTATTGACACTTATCATCCCATTCAAATCTTACATCCTTCCTTAAGAGTTGGGGTAATAGAGCTGCAACCATAGAGAAACCCTTCACAAACCTTTTGTAGTATCCAACCAACCCTAGGAAGCTTCGTATCTCAGTTACATTCTTAGGAGGTTTTCACTCTAACATAGCTTTAACCTTATTGAGATAAACTCTAATGTCTTCTATTGAAATAATATGGCCTAGAAAGGCTACTTCATTTAGCAAAAAATCATATTTACTTAATTTAGCGTATAATTATTTCTCTCTCAAAGTCTGCAATAGAATTCTAAGATGTTGCTCATGCTCTTCTCGAGTTTTGGAATAGACTAGGATGTCATTAATAAACACTCTTGCAACCTGGTCCAAATATGGTTTAAAGATTCTATTCATAAAGTCCATGACAATTGTTGGGGTATTAGTGAGTCCAAAGGACATCATTAGGAACTCATAATACCTATATCTAGTTCTAAAAGTAGTTTTAGGAATATTAGACTCTTAATCCATAACTAAAGGTACCATAATCTCAAGTCTATCTTAGAAAAGACACTGGCACCTCTGAGTTGATCGAAAAGATCATTAATTCTAGGTAACATATATTTATTCTTTATCATCACCTTATTCAGTTCCCTGTAGTCAATACATAATCGAAGTGACCCGTCTTTCTTCTTTACAAATAGCATGAGTGCTCCCTAATGTGAAGTGCTTGGTCTAATGAATCCTTTATCTAACAATTCCTATAACTGCACCTTCAATTCCTTTAGTTTTGTAAGTGCCATCTGATAAGGAGTGATAGATACAAGTGCTATGCCATGATATACTTCGATCTCGAAGTCAAGCTCTCGTTATGGAGGTAATCCTTGTAACTCTTTTGGGAAAACATTAGGAAATTTTGACACTACTGGAATTTGATTAGGGCTAGGTGTGAAATTACTAGTGTTAACCATATAGGCTAAATAGGCTTCACATCCTTTATGAATTAGTCATCTAGCTATAATAGCTAAAATGATATACTTTAGGGAATTTCTCTCACCCACTACTATCACCTCATGTCCCTTGGCTGTCTTGAGGCTAAGGCTCTTATGTTTATAGTCAACTATCGCTCAATGTTCTGATAACCAATCCATACCTAAAATAATATCAAATTCATAAAAAGGAAGTTCATTGAGGTCTACAGGGAATAGCTAATTTTGAATTACCAAAGGATAGTGTCTATATATCTTACTCACTATCACACTCTATCCAATTGGGTTGCTAACTTGAATATCTATGTTTATAGGCTCTGGTTCTAACCCTCTATCTTGTGCTTGTGTAATGTAAATATAGGAGTGGGTTGATCTTGGATCTATTAAAGCCAATATAGGTACACTAAATAAATAAAATCTATTGACAATAACATCTGGAGCCTCTGCCTTCTTACGAGCTCTGATGGTATATTGTTGTGCAGGAGCTCGTGCCTCAGATCTAGTTCTTTAGCTACTATTACACTGATCAGCTCTATTTTATCTTTATCCCCTATTCTATGGTGCTATAGATGATTATGTTTGGGTAACTTTTGCCAGCCTCTAAGGACAATCTCTCTGAAAATGATCTCTAGCCCCATATGTAAATTACTCTCCTACTCTTGCCAAGCTACACCGCTCTTAATGTCTCCTATTACAATTCTCATGAGTTAGGGGTAAACTCCTAACTACTAATGTAGAGGCACTAGAGGCCTACTGTAAAGGTTAAGGCCTAGATGCAAAAGCCTAACCAGACCTCTGTGACTGAGTTTATGGCACTGCCTGGAATTGTGAGTCCTTCTATCTCTTACTAGCCCTAGGTGTTGAGCTAGTTTGGCCTGCTGTGAATGGCCTTTTCTTCTGAAATAACTCCCTATTTTCTTACACCATCTTTTCCATATCATAGGTTGCTACCACTAATGCTGAGAAATCTCTGATCTTTATGGTAGCTATTTGCATTCGTAATTCTACATTGAGGCCCTTTTTGAACCTCTTGCACCTCTCTTCTTCTATAGGAAGGAATTCCTCTTCATATCTGCTCAGCTGAGCAAAGTCCTTCACTTATTCAGACATTGATCTCTTACCTTGCTTTATGTCTAAAAACTCCTATCTCCTCTTGTCCTTATATGACTCTTTTTGTGGCATCCCATTAATGATAACCTTTCTCCTGGAGGAGTGAAGTGGCACACTTCAAGCTTTCCTCTTCTATACATTCTAGCTGTCTCAGTATTTTGAGTGTCCTCTCTAGCTAGTACTCTACTTTAGTAGCATCATCCTCTCTAGTCCTAAAAAAGTCCATGACTCCTTTTTATTTACCCTCTCTAAATAAGTCTTTTGTAATGCAGCTGAAGGTGGAGGAGGAGATACAGGAGCTGGTGGAGCTACTACAGAGGTGTGCATTAGCAAATCTACTATCTATTGTAGAAGTGCTAGGGAAGCTTGAGTTTAAGGCTGTGCCGATGGCTATGACTAGTGTGCAACATCACTAGGCTTCGGAGTGGTTGCACTCACTTTAGGTCCATAGATTGTGGTGGGAGCATGAGTGGCCACTTCTTCTTCTCGATTTGGTGGGGTTCTTTCACTCATTTTGAATCACTATAAAAGAATAACCTATCAGCCTCATACAATGTAGCTTCATATGAAATACATAATCCTAGACACTGGAACCCATGTATATTAAGCCTAGGAATGCCTCTGATATCACCAAATGTAACACCCCTTGCCTAATCCCAAAGGAACCAAATAAGGAATGCTATTTCCCACTAGTCATCCATCCTTATATTTCTCTAGGCTGTATTCATTTAACTTTTATGATATCATTTAAATCATTCATTTATTTGGGTGTTTCTTTAATATTTCCATATAACCTTATACTACTGGCTATATTTGATCGATAAAATATATTTTATGCCTATTATCCAATTTACAGAAATTTGGGCAGTATAATGGCTACCCGAGTGAAAAACCAAAATTTTTAACCTGCGAAAAACAATTCTAAAATCATCTTATTCACTCTTCCCAACTTTTGGACCCTTCTGGTCTTCTAATATCATAAACCATCCCAATATAGCCTACAGGGCCTTAGGCCCACATCATTCAAAGAAATACAGATATTTATATCATACCATGCATCTAATAGTATATTTAGTCATATAATTTACATATATATCCAATATTTATACTAACTAAGCCCAATCCCACTATATACGAGTGCTTTACTAACAACCATCAGGTACAGAAATATTACCTTCAGAACAACTAAGATGTTACATCACAAAAATACTGAGGCTAAGCTGCTACACTATCTACAACCTATGCATCGAAACACTGATATGCTGAGTATAAAACTTAGTGGTGAATTTAATGCAATACAAGCATGTCATAATACATCCATGCATAAACATATTATGAACTCATTATGCCATACACAGAGTTAACTCATTAAAATAATATTTATTTAATTAACAGTCTAGTTATTTAATTGCCTTTGACATGCCAACTAATAAATTTTTTTCCAGTTTTCTTTATTAGTATTATCTATTTTTATGATCATAAATCCATTACTGTTATTCTTCATTATATCCACTTCTATATTCAGGCTTATATTAGAAAGACGACACTTAAAGGCACTGGATAAAAGGGAATTTAGGCTGTGTAGTGGTCTATGTTTTAGACCTTAGTAGCTACACCTACCTAGTGCAGTGGCCCTATCTTAGACCTCAATAGTTGTACCCATCTGGTGCAGTGGCTTGCATCAGGACCTCGATAGCTACACCTACCTAGTGCAGTGGTCCACATTAAGAACTTAGCAGCTGCGCCTACCTAGTGTAGTGGCGCACATCAAGACCTTAGTAGCTACACCTACATAGTGTAGTGGCCCAATATTGAGACATCGGTAGCTGCACCTGCCTAGTGCAGTGGCCCACATCAGGATCTCGATGGCTGCACACACATACCTAATCACATGGGCAATGGCATAAGAGGCCAATAGCTTACACTATCACATAAGTAGTGGCCCAGGAGGCTAATACCCCTAGTAGCTACTAACTCTTTAGTTGATCAGTCAACCCATCTAATGGGTGTCTAGCTAATTGGCCAACTCAAATTATTATTTATGGTTCAGTTATAGGTCATGTTATCAACTTGACATCGATATCCTATCACACAGTTTTAGGTCATTTCCTTATGTTTATGTACTATATAGTTACAAGTCATTTTACAAAAATATGTTATCCATTTGGTTATTAATACTATTTATTTGGCCATTTTTTTTATGTGTCACTTAACGTAACCTCATCAATAGCCATGCCATACAATTTACAAGGCATTACCACACATCCACCATATATTATCTTCATTTATATCATCAACCCTTATATACATTCACTTACACCATCATTTCCACTTATGCCATTTCATGGAAAATATGCCAATATGGTTACACTATCAAAACATTCACACAATTATTTCCACATTTTACCTTACATTATCACACCTTGCTTTTACCCATTATCTTATACTTAATTTCTCACTTTTATGATACACACATGTCATATACCACATTTTCCATCATATCACATAATCATTATACACTATGCACATATGTACATGCCATGACATACATGACATGTGTTCGGCCACATACATGCCACACATATACACATGTTTTTATCTCCCTAATGGCATATATATCATTATATTTCCATTTTAATAACATGATGGCATGATCAATTCACCTTAACATGTATACATATGAACAGACTCACACTCCCATACATATGTATATGTACACATACATAACCATACATCATGGCATGTATCTATTACATCAAATTCATATACCTAGGGTGTGAAAACACCCTTATCCACCACTTTATTACCTTAAATCCCTTTGTTCTTCACTATCTCTCTTTAAACCTTCATGTGAACCCTAAAAATTAGAAAATCCATATAAAATTCTATAGAGCTCTAAATTAAAATCTAAAAATATGGTTTTTCTTAGAATAACTAAGGCTACTCAAAACAAAAAAAAAATCTCTTACACCTAAAAAGAGCACTATTCACTCTATTCTTATTTCTCTTATATTAGGCCTTATTTTTGGATTCTACCAATTGGAGTGTGTTCTAGGGATTGTAGAGGTGTGATTCCATATAAAATTTTATGGGATTTGGGCTTAGTGTGAAGCAAAATTGGTGGGAGGGAGAGGAAAGGTGGCATCAGCTTTTGCTTGGAGGGGAGTTAGAAGATGACTCATTTTTGCACATGTGGCTATCCCACATGTTTGAAGGTTTATATATTTAATGGTGGGTTGGTTAGATCGTGACATGTGATTTAATAGCCTAAATAATTCCAATTTTATCTTAAATTTTAGAAAATTTTAATAATTTTTTTGGACTTCTAAAACTAATCGTTTCAGTGCCAAAAATCATTGATTATGCCATTAAGTGGCCCGTAAAATTTTAGGTCCAAATTCCAAAGGCAAGTGAGTTTACTATTCACTCACTATAGTAAGAAATTTTGAAAAATTATCAAACGACCTCAGAAAATTAAAATTCCTTTACAAACAGGTATATTGGAATTTTTGACCCTAGGGTATGATATTTTTAGGTTTGTCCAGGCATATCTCGGCTCATTCTTAGGACAAGATCATCTAAGGCCACTATTCACTTATTTACTGCCTAAAATGAATTATTAGTTCTGCTAAATTTTTAAATTAATTCATTTTCCTCATTTTCTAATCCGTCAAAGTTTTATGACTAGTACACAGCCTTCTTGGCCTTACAAAGGTGTCTTGGCTCCTGAGGAATCCTATTTAAGCCTTAGAGGTACTATTCATGAAACCTTGATTTACGGGCATTACGGTGCCATTCAACCATTCCATACTAATGTCATTACTTCACATGTATTTTATATATTACATACATTATTTATGTATCATATAAACCAATTCAAATGACAAATTACACAATTTAAGCTACTTTAGTACATTTATTACATATAACTATACACATTTAATATGATGGAAATTTAGGGCATTCTTAAATCTTCATGGAATAATTCGATTTCACATACCAAAACAATGACAATATGACCTTAAAGACTACTCACACCTTTGATTTCCCTTTATCCTAAGCCTTGTCCATTGCAGATTCAATTTAAAAAAATATACAAAATCATACGAGCATCAAAAATTAAAAATGACTACATATATCAACTCTTGGGTACCTAGGGAACATGAGAAAAATGTCAGATTTCAAAAATTCTTAGCTGAATCGAAAATGGTTACTATTTATCACAACTTAAACTGAGCCAAATCCTTTATTTACTTTCAATTTTCTCATTTCCCGCAAGCTATAGAGGTTGTGAAGGCACCCGAGATTGGCTCAATCAAGACAAACGAGCCTTTAAATGGTGGATTAAAGAGCAAAAATGGAAGGGAGGAGAGGATGAAGCCATTGGCTTCTTAAGGGGTGGAGGAGAAGATCGGTTTGACCCAATTTTTTGACAATTTAACCATATATATAATTTTCCAAAAATTTATTATTTATGCCTATTTTCCCTTTCTTTCTTCCCCTTTTTTTCTCCTCTTTTAAGCTCCATTTATATTCAATTAACCAATCAAAATTCAATTAATTATGGGCCCATAATCCTATAAAATTTAGAGCTAAAAAATGTGAAAAACTGAATTATTACATTGTTTTATGTTACGCGATTTTTAGATAAAATACTTCCTGACCTCCAAAAATTCCAATTCTGGTGCTAATAGGCTAATTAGAATTGTTGAGTATCAAGTTGTATAAGTCCCAAAATTTTCTAAGTAACTTTTAAATTATTTTACAGTTCAATTTTGCCTTAGTCACTATTCACAAGATATTGTTGTAAAAACTTTATTAGCATTTTTAACCAATCAAATAACTTTCGATTAATTTCAAACTTTGCCTAAAATTCTTTCATGAATAATACTTTCATTTGGTAGCTTCAGTATATCTCGGGTCTCGAGAACACTACTCATCTTGAGAAAGTACTATTCATAAAAGTTAGGATTTTTGGGTTGTTACATTACTTCCCCTCTTAAAAGAAATGTTATCCTCGACATTGCCTGGTTCTAATAGATGAGGATACTGTTCTCTCATTTAAGCTTCTATTTCCCATGTTTCTTCCTCCATCCCATGGTGCTTCCAAGTAACTTTCACTAGTGGGACTGTCTTATTTCTTAGTTCTTTAACTTTTTTGGCTAGAATTTTGACTGGTTCTTCTTCATAAGACAAATCTAACCTAACTTCAACTTCTCCCATAGATAGAACATGTGTCAAATTAGATTTGTATCTTCTAAGCATAGAGACATGGAGTACATCATGAATCTACTGAATTTCTAGTGGTAATGCTAGTCTATAGGCTATTGGCCACACATATTCTATCACTTCATATGGCCCAATAAACCTCAGACTTAGCTTACCTTTCCTACCTAAATGTAATACCTTTTTTCATGGTGAAACCTTTAGAAATACCTTATATCCCACTTTGAACTCCACATCTTTCCTCTTGAGATCAGTATAAGACTTCTATCTATTATAAGTTACTTTCAATCTATCTTTAATGATCTTTACCTTCTCCTCAGCATCCTTAATCAAGTCTGGTCTTATAAGCTTAGTTTCATTGAGCTCACTCTAGCATAAGGGAGTCCTGGACTTCCTTCTATACAATGCCTCATAAGGAGCCATTCCTAGACTTGTTTAATGATTATTGTTGTAGGCAAACTCTGTTAATGACAGGTAGTGATCCCAAATACCTTTAAACTCGATGGCCTAGCTCCTTAACATATTTTCAAGCATTTGACAAATATGCTTCATCATAAGCATAACATCATTCATGCATCAACATATAATTACTCAAGTATCAAAAGACTACCTAAGTGACTCTTTTTAACTGTCTATCAATCTACAAATGAAATGCCGTGCTGAACTTAACTTAGTACCTAAGGCATTATAAAGTTTCTTTCAAAACCTCAAAGTAAACCATGGGTCTCGATCAGATATAATTGAAGATGGCACTCTATGCAATTTGATGACCTCATCAATATATAATTCATTAAGTTTTTTTATTGAATAATCCATCTTCATTAATATAAAATGAGCTATCTTAGTAAGATGATCTACCATAACCCATATGGAATCAAACTTGCTCCTTGTCATAGGAAATCCAAATACAAAATCTATGGTGATCCTATCCCATTTCCATTGTGGAATCTTTATAGGTTGTAGCAATCTAGTTAGAACTTGATGTTCTGCCTTCACCTGCTAACAAGTAAGGCATTTGGTCATGAACTCTGAGACATCTCTCTTCATACTAAGCCACCAACAGGACAACTTCGAATCTTGGTACATTTTCATGCTACCAGGATGCGTAACATAAGGAGCATTGTGAGCCTTATCTAGAATATGCTTTTTTAACTCCTCAACATTTAGTACACAGATTCTATCATAGTAATACAAACAACCATTATTCTTCAACTTATACTCGGTAGGCTTCCCCTTTTAGATGGCATTCATCACACTTATTAAACTGTGATCATCTTTTTAACTATCTTTAACTCATTTTAGCAAACTAGGCTTGACTTGCATTTTTACCAATAAGACGCTATAATGCATAAACTAAAGTTTGACATTCATAGCTCTCATAGTTGCCATGAATTTCCTACTAAGAGCATCAACCACTGCATTGGCTTTGCTAGGATGATAATGTAATTCCTATATGTTGAGGCTCCGTGAATAGTGCCACTAGGTCTGGGAAGTGTGCTCGAGGTGCTAGGTCACTTGCATGAGAATCAAGGTAGCGACACTAGTCATGAAACTTTGAGGGGCTTTAAATTAATGAAGAAGGAAAAATTTAAAAATTTAGCATAACCAATAATTTATTTTGGGCTATAAAACTATTGATTTATGGGGTTAAATTGAGTCGGGCTGGGAATGACAAGAGATGTGCTTGGCCGAGCCCAAAAATATCATACTCTAAAACTCAAAAATTCCATTGAGTCTATTGGTGAAAGAATTTTTGAATTTTGAGGTCGTTTGTAAATTCTCTTAATTTTTAAGTTTAACATATAAATCAAGGTAATCTGTAAACTGCACTATCAATGGAATTTGTCTGTAAAAATTTACAAGCATGTAAATGGGAATAAATGAGGAATTTTAAAATAAATGGAATAATTTTTTAAAGTCCCAATGATTTTTAACAATTTTTTAAAGTTTTTACCAAAATCGAGCCGTTTTAAGATGGTTCGAGAGGTTGTGGGACCCACTTGTGCCAAGTCAGCTAGCCTAAGGCCCTTACATATGTCAACACCCTATGCCATGTGGCAAAATCCACTAACTTCCCTTTATTTTCTTCCTTTCTCTTTGCCTATGCTGTCGATGCTATCTTTGAAGGAAAACCATCATTGTTACTCATTTTTCAAGCTTTTTCTTACAATCAAGGTCACTAAAGTTCACTTTCACCTATTAGAAGGGGATTAGAAAAGGAATTAGGAGCAAAGGAGGTTTCAAAAATTCAAGAAAAATTAAGGAAGGGCTAAAGGTCAGCAAAGGCAGCAAGGGGAATTAAGTGTTCAAATGTAAGTTCCCTTGGCTTTTCAATCTAGTTTCCTAAGGGATTTAAGGGTCTTAAGTAAGCTTATATGGATGGATTTTCATTACTCTGTGTGTGCAATTTTCAAAGGAATTTCAAGAAGGAATGACATAAAGGGACATTAGCCCGAGAGGAGTACTTTGAAGCCATTTTTGAGAGCTTATTGGAGCTTGAAGTGTGAAGAATTCATCCCAACTTGTAGTAAGGTAAGTGAATTCAATACATTTAATTCATGCCTCCAAATTTTTATGGGTTATAGGTAGCAAATATATAGGGAAAAGCTAGCTAAGTTAACCATATGGTGTAGTCAAAATAAATTGTTGATGCATATAACCTAATGGAATAATAAAAGAGGGTATGTGTTACTATTTAATGGAAAAGAAGTGGTATAATGCTCAAACTATATTTGACTGAGAGGTATTTTGTAAGGGTGAGTGTGTGCTTGTGGTTCAAAGGTAGTTTTAAAGTGATAAATATGTCCCTTGTATTAAGATAGGTTGGAATTTGGTTAGGGGTTATGTTGATTGAAGCATTATTGTGATGAGTTCTTTGAGTAGCCACGACCTTTTGCAAGTGTTAGTGTGGGTGTGTGTGTTTTATTGTTGACCGAGAGGTTGTCTAGGAATTTTGCTAAGAAGTGGCATGTAAGCATGATAATTGGCATGGTTTGTAGCTTAGTTTTGAAGCAATGATAGATTGTTATATAGGGTTACTTGAGAATGCTTATGTGTAAATGTACTAGCTATGGTCGAGACCTATATTAAGGGCATGCTAGCTCCAATGGCTTAGTGATAAAGTTATGTATAATTAATTATGCTTATGCTATGAATGAAAGCATGGATATGTGATTGACCATAGGAAATTACATGATCAAAGCTATTAAGTAGCCATGACCAGAGAGAATAGTCAAATAAAATGAAATAGAAACTTAGGCAATATATATGTTATAATTATGTGTAACAAAGCATGACAAAATGGGCCTTTATATAGCATAATTGACTTAGCATGATTTGAATAAGTGTATGAGATTGGCATGATATAAAATGGACTAATGAATGTGTTTCGATGAATGAAAAAATACCTAGTATAAAGGTTTGAAAAGTAGCCTAAATTGAGACTTGAACTTGAACTAGAAAGTGAACTTGAAAAATGGCTTGAAATGTGCCTAGAATATATGCTTAAAATGGCTATTATGATGTGATCATATGATGTGGCATGTATGCCTATTGTTTGGCCTTTTAAGTGGCCTAATTGATGTTGGCTTTGAGCATATGGAAATTATGAATTTATTGGTGAAAATTGCTCTAAAAATAGATATGAAATAGATCTAAAAATGATTGTTACAAACTAAGCAAATGACCTATAATTGTCTAAATTGACCATTATCTAAACTAATAATTCACATAAATAGTAAATGAATGATAAATAGTAATTAAATGTCAAATGAAACTAGGGATATTGAGAATTAAATTTTGGTTGTGGCAAAGCCTGATCATATTGTTGAAAATGACTCGAAATTGTCCGGCAGGGCCTATACCTGACTAGGCTAAAATTTGATTATTCAATAAAATTAATATCTACCTATTTTTAATTTAAGAATATTATAAGAAGTTAATCAATAAAGAAATAAACATAAATTGAGGTTAATGGCCCATTATTTAGACACCCACTAGATGCATTGATTGGTAAACTTAGGGATTTAGCAGCTACTACACTGTCTGATTTTTAGGTAGGGCCAGTACAATAGTCAAGGTCCATTTTAGAGCCATTTTACTAGTTTGTTGGATAGACCATTATATAATTTTTGCACAATTGGTGCTATTTATGTAATTATGTTGGTGCAGTGGCGTAAGTCCCGGAGGGCCATTGCATTAGTCTGTTGGATAGACCAGTCTACTGGCAGACTATATTGTGTAATTAATTTGGATATGTGATTTGAGATACAGACTGATCCCTATGATGTATATCAGGCTAGTTCAGTAGTCAGGGTCTACAATATGGATCACTGCACTATTTTAGTTCCCTCTAGGTCCAGTGTATTTGAGTGTCGTCTATCTAGTTGGGCTTATCAATTTAATGAAATAAATAACTTATAAATTACTGATACTGGTAGATATTGATAAATTAACAAATTTTAAATTAATTAAATGAGTAAGCAACCTTAATTTATAAGAAGGGTATTTTTGGTAATTTTGACATATATATATCATTTATTGGCATGCTAATATGAATATCTAAATAATGACATTGTATGCATGATTAATGAATGTGACATGATTTAAATGCTTGAATTCACCACTGAGTATATTATATACTCAACATATCTATTTTAGTGTGCAGGTAATCAGAATAAAGATACAGCCCCATAGTGCATGCAGTCAAAGTTTAGAGGACAAATTTTGGCTAAGTTACTATCTGATTAGTGTACAGTTTTGCACTCAATGTACTTAGGTGGGAAAATGGGTACCATGTATAAGGAACATA
>CANXYI010707297.1:0-11364 GCA_948208565.1 Hura crepitans
GTAGGTCATAGGCTCAAATGGATTTAGGCTAAGAATGACCTAAGATGTGCCTGGACAGACCAGAAATACCATACACTAAAGGTTGAAAATTCCAATAAGACCATTGGTGAAGAAATTTTTAAATTTCAAGATCATTAATTATTTTCCCTAATTTCGATATTTTCATGTAAACCGAGGAAACAAGTTAACTATCCTATCGATAGGATTTGGTTATGAAATTTTGTGAGGCCTTAAATTGGCCTAATAAAGGATTTTTAAAATTAACCTGACAATTTATGGAGGTCGGAGTGAATTTTTAAATTTCCCAAAGTTTTAGCCGAAATCAAGCATTTTTTAGAAGCTCGAGTGACATGTGCCACCACCCAAGCTATCCATGCCCACTATAAATACCCCCTTATGCCACCAAGGCATCCATGTGGCCAAGACCTTCACTACCACACTTTCCTCCCCATTTCCCCTCTCCCTCTCTAGATGCCACTCTCTCTTTCTCTCCTCCATTTCTATGGCTTCCTAAGCTTAATTCAATCTTAAATTATCACCAAGAATTCATTCAATTAGGTAGCAATTAGTCCTTGAAGGGCTGAGGCATCATAGACATCCATAAAATTCAAGAAAAATCAAGGAACCATAAGTATACATAAAGGAAGAGTGAAAAATCAATTTCAAGTGTAAGTGTGTTTTCTTCATTTTTATTTTATTTCTTAAAGAATTTCATTTTTCTAAGGATTCCTATGTCTTTGGATTTTGATTTGGAGGCTTATAAAACTTTTAATGATTTTCTAAGGCATATATGTACGTATGTAAGCCAAGGTGATGGTGGAGTGTAATAAAGGAATTGATAAGGTAAAAGTGTAGAAAAAGCATTAAAAGTTAGTGAGATATGTGAATCTAATGGATTTGAGGCATGCCATATGTAGTTCAAGTGTAAATTATGTGGGAATGTGGTAGGGAATTCATGTTTTTGGTGGGTAATGCAGAGGTAATGGTGAACTAAGCTTAATTTGCTAATAACTCTATGGTAATTAAGTGATTTGTTGGTTGTTTTGCTAATAACTCTATGGTAATTACATGGGAAGGCATGTAATAATATAGCCTCACTATGGCACATAAGTAGACTTAAAATAATGGCTTTGGTTAGACTTAAAGTGGACTTAATTATGCCAAAGAAAGTGACCTGAATTGGCTTAGGAAAATTGACCTATAATAGCTCGATAGGAAAAAAAATTATCTATAATTGTCCAGGTTAAATTTTGACTGTCAAAATAAATTCATAACTAACTATTAATCAAACTTGAATATTGTAAAATGATGATTAATAAATAAAGAGATATAAAATAAGGTTAAATGGCCCATTAGTTAAACACCCACTAGATGGGTTAACCGATCAACTTAGGGATTAGTAGTTGCTATATATTTGATGTTGATTTTTTAGATATTGGGAGGTCTACAGACTATTCCTTGCTATCCTTTAGAAGTGTTTAATGATGATATTGGATATTGAAAAGTCTATGAACTGATCCCTGCTAAGTCCCTTACTATGATTATTTGGATATTGAGAGGTTTACGGACTGATCCCTGCTATCCACAATGTGATTGGTGGCTGATTTATTTGAGATATTAGGAGGTCTATAGACTAATCCTTAATATCTCCTATTTAGTATTAGGAGGTTCAAGTGAACTGATCCTTGCCATTAGACTAGGCCGGTGCAGCGATCGAGGTTTAAAATATTGGCCACTGCACAATTTTTCAGTTCCCTCTTGGTCTAATGTCTTTAACAGTAGTCTATCTAGTTAGGCCTATTAAATGAAATTAAATTAAATTAATGTACAGATCTAATTGATGACAATTCATTGAATGATTTAATTAATTGAAATTTCCATTATGGCATAATTGTAATTAAGTGAATTGGGAGACTGATTAATTCAAATTATGCTTTGTATGAATTTAATCTCTGTATTGCATTTATAGCCTATTATTTCATCTAAGTGCCTGCATATAACATGTTTTTAATGAATTAGATTCACCACTGAGTTTTATACTCAATGTACCAGTGTTTTGGTGCACAGGTTACAATGGTAAGCAGTCCAGCCTCAAAGATCATGCAGTGTAGCAGCACAAACTGTGAAAGGTACATAGATGTCTTTTTCTTTATTTTATTAGTTAGAAATCATGTTAAAACTATAAGTTATAAGTTTAGCATTCTTAGAAGCTACTTATGTTTGTATATATTAAAAGGAATAGGTGATGTATATAAATCAATTTTTTGTCTAAATAGTTAGTTTCTAATAATTATGGGCCTGAGGCCCTGTGTGATTATGATATGTTATTGATGTATGATGAGGTTTTTGAGGGGACAAAAAGGGTCTAAAAAAAGGAGTTAGATGGGTGATAATATTAGAAGTGTTTTCATAAGTGAAAAAAATTTTGAAATGTCTCCTGAGTAGCCGTTATGCTGCCTAATTTTTTGTAACATGTAAAATGTCTATTAAATGGTTTTCTAGGCCTGTTATATCTCATATAAGAATGATTAAGGGTTAAACTGAGGAATTAAGCAATATCTGATAAAAGTTTTAAAATAACCTATAACTATTAAGGAGTTCAGACCTAGAGCACTTTTAGGATGGGTAACCTAGTAGAAAGTACATTGCCTATCAGGTTTCTTAGGAAGTTCAATAGGGGATGTCATATTAGGTGGTATTAGAGCATAAGTTATATGTTCCTAGGTGTTTACATTAGTACGAGTGTCTAGGGTTATTTATTTTTAACTGCTACACTGTTAAGAGGTTGATAGGTCCCTTTTCTTTTGTAGTTGATTAAGATGAGTGATCAGATACTCGAAGAGCGAGGAGAGGAAGTGGTTAGCTATGCCCCTACAATAGTTTAGGGAGGAGCTAGCAGTGCAGCTATACTAGAACCTAGTGATGCTACACAGTAGCAACAACCACTAGCATAGCCACAAACCTGAGAATCCCCAGCACTATTATAACAGATAATAGATCTACTATGATATACTGCAGCAACTGCTATTCCACCACCTCTACCACCACTAACTCCTTTACAGAAGACACTTTTAAAGAGGAATAAAAAGATAAGAGTGGTAGATTTTATGGGTACAAAGGAGGATGATGCAGCTTGAGCAGAGTAATAGTTCGAGAGAACCTTCGGAATCCTAGAACAACTAGAGTGTAGAGAGGAAGAATGCTTAAAGTGTATAACTTCTCTCATTCAGGAAAAAGCATTTCATTACCATTAAGAAGAGGAAGACAGTAACAAATCTCACTTGGGAGTTGTTTTTAATAAAGTTTAGGAAGAGATACATTCTAGACTCATACAAGGATAAGAAGAGGCAGGAGTTTTTGGATTTGAGACAAGGTAGGAGAACAGTGTCAGAGTATGAGAAGGATTTTCACTAGATTGATAACCTATGCTGAGGAGTTTATTCCTAATGAAGAAGAGAAATGTAAGAGATTTCTAAAAGGGTTGAATGTGGAACTGAGAAAGCAAATAGCTAACCTCAGGGTTATAGATTTTGTAGTATTAGTAGCATCTATGTATGATATGGAAAAAATGGTACAGGAGAAGAGGGATTTCTTTCAAAGGGAGAGACAGTTCATTGTTGAGCAATTTAATGTAGCTCCAGGTGGTAGTAAGAGATAAAGAGAGGCATAGTCCCAATCTCAGTCAGTGCACTAGGCATAGAGGCAAACTCAATCTTAGAGGTCTGAGTAAGCTTCTACAGTTAAGCCTTGACCACCTCTATGAGCCACTAGTGCTCGAGAGCCAGCAGCGAAAAAGAATAGAACCCCTACTTGCAATACTTATAATAAGAGACACTGGGGGTAATCTTAGTTGAGTATAAAGAAAGAGTGCTTTACTTGTGGTGCCCAAGGTCATTACCAAAGAGAGTGTACTCAGAGACAGCCAGAGGGTTCTTGTACATAGGTGTCTATAGTATCATTTCAAGGTAGAGGACAAATGTAGGGTACAAGGAATCAGCCTAGTGTTAGTCAAGGGATAGGATTAGAAGATCGTGTATTAGTAATGCAATATGTTGTCAATGCTCATGAAGAAGTAGCAACCTTATATGTCATTACTAGTATATTCCACTTATTTGATGTTCTAGTTTTGGCATTAATAGACCCAGGATCTATACATTCTTATGTATGCATTACACAAGCACATGATAAAGGACTGAAACTTGAGCATGTAAACATAAATATTTAAGTCAGTAATCTTATAAGATAGAGTGTGAATATGAATTGGGTGTATAGGTAGTGTCCCTTAGTAATTTAGGAATGTCTATTTCTTGTGGATTTAATTGAATTACCCTTTCATGAATTTGATGTGATTTTTGGAATGGATTGGTTATTTGAACATCAGGCTATAGTGGACCGTAAACACAAGAAGCTGACCCTTCAGACTATAGAGGAATAGGCAGTGATAGTTGTGAGTGAGAGAAACCTTTCAGATAATCTCATATCAGCTATTATAGCAAGAAAACTCATTTATAAAGGGTGTGAAGCCTACCTAGCACATGTCATTGACACTAATACTTCCACCTGAATTCCTAAATAGATCCTAATAGTTTCTGAATTCCCTAATTTTTTCCTAATGAGTTGCCAAGGTTACCTCCATAGAGAGAGCTGGATTTTGATATTGAGGTGTATCTTGGTATAACTTTCATATCCATTACCCCCTACAAAATGGCACCTACTAAGTTGAAAGAACTAAAAGTGCAATTACAAGATCTGTTAGACAAAAGGTTCATTAGACCTAGTACTTCACCTTAGGGAGCCCCCTATTTTTTATTTGTGAAAAAGAAAGATGGGTCACTTCTGTTGTGCATTGATTATAAACAGCTAAATAAAGTGATAGTGAAGAATAAATATCCCTTGCCTAAAATAGATGATCTGTTTGATTAGCTGAGAGGTGGTGTATTTTCTAAGATTGATTTGAGATCTGGGTACCATTAGCTGAGAATTAATGAAGTTGACATTACTAAAACTACTTTCAGGACTTAATACAAGCATTATAAGTTCTTAGTGATGCCATTTGGGCTTACTAATGCCCCAGTAGCTTTTATAGATCTATGAATAGAGTGTTCCAACCATACTTAGACTAGTTTGTTATAGTATTTATTAATGATATCCTAGTGTATTCTAGGACTAGAGAAGGGCATGAAATACATCTAAGAGTTGTGTTATAGACTCTAAGGAAGAAACATTTATATGCCAAGTTGAGTAAGTGTGAATTCTAGTTGAATGAAGTAGCTTTTTTGAGACATGTAGTATCAATAGAGGGTTTTAGAGTAGGCCCTAACAAGATTAGGGCAATATTAGAATGGGAACCTTTAAGGAATGTGATAGAGATATGGAGTTTTCTAGGTTTAGTTGGGTACTACAGAAGATTTGTGAAAGGATTTTTTATGATTGCAACACCTATGACTAAATTGATTAGGAAGAATGTGAAATTTGAGTGGGATGCAAGATGTCAAGAAAGTTTTGATAAGTTCAAAAAGATGTTAACAGAAGCTCTTATCCTGAGTTAACCTCAATGAGGTAAGGACTTTGTTATGTATAGTGATGCCTCACTTAATGTATTAGGTTGTGTATTAATACATGAAGGAAAAGTGGCAGCATATGCTTCAAGACAGTTGAAACCTCATGAGAGGAACTACCTTACTCATGACTTAGAGTTAGTTGCCATTGTTTTTACTTTAAAAATTTAAAGGGATTATCTATATGGTGAGAAGTGTTATATCTACATAGACTACAAGAGTCTAAAATATCTCCTTACTTAGAGGGAGTTAAACCTAAGGCAGAGAAGGTGGTTGGAACTAATTAAAGATTATGATTGTTCGATAGACTACCACCCAGGAAAAGCTAATGTGGTAGCAGATGCTTTGAGTAGGAAGTTTATGGTAACCTTGAAAGCTATGAATGCTAGATTGCAGTATATAAGGGAAGATGCTATCTTGGTTGAACTTCAAATTAAACTAGATTTAAGGTAACAGATTAAAGAGGCACAAGGTAAAAATGAACAACTAGTGCAACTTTTGGGTAAAGTTAAAGAGGGGAAGGCAACAAGATTTGAAATGAGTAGAGATGGACATCTATTTTACCATGGTAGGTTGTGTGTACCTAGTACAGATGACTTGAGGTTATAGATACTAAAAGAGGCATATGAAGCTCCTTATTTTAAGCACCCTAGTAGTATGAAGATGTATTTAGATTCAAAGTCTCAATACTAGTGGTTGAGTATAAAGAGAGATGTAGCAGAGTATGTGGCTAGATGTTTGACATGTCAACAGGTAAAAGCTAAACATCGATTCCTTTTAGATTGCTGCATCCTATAGCAATACTAGAATATAAGTGGGAGAAGGTTATAATGGATTTTGTAATGGGACTGCCTATAACTTGGACTAAGTGTGATGTTGTATGGGTGATTATTGATAGACTAACTAAAATAACTCACTTTATTCATGTCCGAATGGATTACTCACTAGAAAGACTGGCTAAATTGTATATTGATGAGATTATTAGACTTTATGGTGTACCCATAGCTATTATTTCAAATAGGGATCCTCGATTCACTTTTAAGTTTGGAAGAAATTGTATTAGGCATTGGGCACCAGACTGACTTACAGTACAACCTTTCACCCTCAGATAGATGGATAATCAAAAAGGGTGATGCAAGTGCTTAAAGATATGTTACATAGCTATGCCATTTAATTTAAAGGCAGTTGGGACCAATATTTGTCTTTAGTTGAATTTGCTTACAATAATAGTTATCAAGCTAATTTAGGCATAACACCTTATGAAGCACTATATGGTAGAAAATGTAAAACCCTTTTATGCTGGAATGAAGTTAGGGAAAATAAGATTTCAGGAGTTAACCTAATCATAGATGAAAAAGAAAAAGTTAAGGTTATTAGGGAATGATTAAAAGCTACAACTAATAGATAGAAGTCCTATGTTGACTTGAAACGAAGGGATATTGAGTATATAGTGGGTGATAGAGTGTTTTTAAAGGTACCTCTGTGGAAAAAAGTGCTCAGATTTAGAAAAAAAGGGAAATTGAGTCCTAGATTTATTAGACCCTATGAGATCACAGAAAGAGTTGGACCACTAGCATACATACTAGCCTTTCCATTTGAGTTACAATAAATTCAAGATGTATTTCATGTTTCGATGCTCAGATGGTATAGATCATATCTTTCCCATGTAGTTCAAGTGACAAATATTGAGGTATAGCCAGACCTTTGCTACAATGAGAACCAATATAGATTCTGGCTCGAGAAATGAAGCTACTGAGAAATAAAGCCAATTCCCTGGTTAAAATTCTTTGGAAACACCATAACATAGAAGAAGCCATATGGGAACTTGAGCAGTAGATGAAAAGTCAATATCCATATCTATTTACCCTAGGTAATTTTGAGGACAAAATTTTTAAAGAGGGGAAGAACTATAATGCTAGTAAGTTAATGCTCTATGAATAATACCTCCAAGACTCGAAAAGTATGCCTAAAGTACTGGGTCACCTTAACAAGGCTCAAGGTGGGGCATTTTGGTCATGAAACATTAAGGGGCTTAAAAATGATCAAAATGACTCAATTTAAAGATTTAGCAGAACCAATAAATTATTTAGGTTAAAATCTAGTGGTCTATAGGCTCAGATGGATTTAGGCCAGGAATGACTCGGGATGTTCCCGAATAGACCTAAAAATACCATATCCTTAAGGTAAAAAATTCCTTAGAGACCATTAGTGAAGGATTTTTTAAATTTTGAGGTCATTTGCTATTTCTCCTAAATTTTGAGTTTACACATAAATCGAGGCAGTCAGTTAACTATCCTATAGATGGAGTTTGGCTTTGAAATTTTGTGAGGCCTTAAATAGGCCCGATCAAGTATTTTTAAAACTAACTTAATAACTTTTAGATATTTGAGTGAGTTTTAAAAATTTCCCCAAGTTTTTGTCAAAATAGAGCATTTTCAAGGTGTTCGGGTGACACATGTCACCACCTGAGCCACCTTAGCCACTATAAAAGGGCCATGGTGCCACCTTAGACTCCACATGGAAAAACCTATTCACCCTTCCACTTTTCTCTCCTTTCTTCTTCTTCTCTCACTCGATGTCGTCTTCACCTTTCCTCCATCATTTTATGGCTGTCCAAGCTTTTTTCTCTCTTTAATTGTCAAAAAAATCCCTTTAGTTAGGTAGCAAATAGTCCTTAAAGGTTTTAGAGGTCATAAATATCCATAAAATCTAAGAAATATCTAGTGTACATAAAAGGGAGTTCGAAAATCCAATTTCAATGCTTTTTTCCCTTTTTATTTTATTTCCTAGGGGATTTCACTCTTCTAAGGGAGCATATGTTGTATGATTTTGGTTTAGAGGCTTAGAGAATTCTTAAGGATTTTTCTAAGGCATTTTCATGTGTATGTAGGCCAAGGTGTTGATGGAGTGCAACAAGGCAATTCATAAGCTTAAAGTACAAAAAAGGCTTCGCAATGTAAAGAGGTATGCAAATTTAATGCATTTGGAACATGATATGATGAATTTATATATGATTTAAGGTGAAATTTTATATAGAATGTAAAGATTGTATGGCAAAAGCATGTGTAACCATAAATTAGGCTTGTATTAATGCTAATTGTGTGTGGTTTGAATGATTTGAGTGGTGAATTGGTGAAAGGAATAGATGGAAGGGTGAGAGGTTACTTTGGTTGAGAGATTTGTGTGTGTGTGGTTGATGTGTTATAGCTTGGTTCATGTAAGAATTGGATAGCCTTTAGTGTGTATGGTATGGAATTAATAAAATATATGTGTATATAGTGAAGAAGAAAGGTTTAGTGATGTTTTCATGAGTGGTTGAGAGGTGCCTTAGGTTGCAAGATGGGTGTATGCCATGGTAGCATAGGGTATTGAATAGGAAATGGTATGTTAAGGGTAGCATTGTATGTGTATGTGGTGAATTTAATGGAAAAATGCTTATAGGCATGTTTTCATGGGGTAGCCAAGGCTTAGTTTGTATGGTATGTGATATAGGTATGTGTATGTATGCTTAAACAATGCCAATGTATGTGTTTGTGTGATTAAATGTGAATAAAAGGATGTATATGGCCATTAGCAACCTTTGGTAGAGAGGTATGTGAGGTAAGTTAGGCATGATGTACATGTTATGGCATGGTGTGCGTGTATGGGAATGGCATGGTTTTTTGAGCATAGAATGTGTAATGTGAAATTAGCATTAAAATTTTTAAATATGTGTGAGTAATAAGGCATGAAATTGAATAGATAGTGGTAAAGAATTAAGGGTTGAATTTGAGCTAAAATGTGACTTGAAAATGGCTTAAAATGGAATGGTACAATGGACCTAAAAATGGAACCTAAAATAGGCATGTAATTGGACCTAAAATGTGGATATTTTGTGAGACTTATATGGAATGAATTTAAGGCCACTTTTAGGGCCAATTGAGATGTGTAAATGGATATGGCTTTAGGCCTATGGCATGGTGTGAGAATGGATGCAAATGGCGAGGAAAAATGCCAAGAAAAGGACAAGTTATTGACTTATAATTGTGTACGCAAAATATAAAAATGACCTATAATTGTCTTGAAAAAATGACTTATGGACTTAGGCACTAAAATTGCTTAGAACTTGGACATAATTGGACTTAAAATAATGGATTAGATTAGACTTAAAGTGGACTTAATTATGCCTAAGAAAGTGACCTGAATTAGCTTAGGAAAATTGACCCATAACTATTCGATAGGATAAAAAATGATAGGTAACTGTCCATGTCAAATTTTGACTATCAAAATAAATTCATAACTGACTATTAATCAAACTTAAATATTATAAAATGGTGATGAATAAATAAAAGGATATAAAATAAGGTCAGATGGCCCATTAGTTGGACACTTACTAGATGGGTTAACCAATTAACTTAAGGATTAGCAACTGCTAGATATTTAATGTTGATTTTCTAGATATTGGGTGGTCTATGAACTGATCCTTGCTATCCTTTGAAAGTTTCTAATGGTGATATGGGATATTGGGAGGTCTACAAACTGATCCCTACTATCCATTGAAGTCCCTTACTATGATTATTTGGATATTGGAAAGTCTACGGATTGATCCATGCTATCCATAATGTGATTAGGGGCTAATTTGTTTGAGATATTTAGAGGTCTATAGAATGATCCTTGATATCTCCTATTTGGTATTAGGATGTTCAAGTGTACTGATCCCTACTATCAGACTAGGCCGGTCTAGTAGTCAGGGTCCAGAGCGTGGGCAACTGCACAATTTTTTAGTTCCCTCTTAGTCCAGTGTCTTTAAGTGTAGTATATCTACTCGAGCCTATTAAATGAAATTAAATTAATGTATAGACCTAATTGATGACAATTCATTGAATGATTAAATTAATTGAAATTTCCATTGTGGCATAATTGTAATTAAGTGAACTAGTAGACTGATTAATTAGAATTAGTGTGTTGCCTGAATTTAATCTCTACATTGCATTTATAGCCTGTTATTGCATCTGAGTGCCTACATATGGCATGTTTTTAATGCATTAGATTCACCATTGTGTTTTATACTCAACGTATTAGTGTTTTAGTTTGTAGGTTACAAAGGAAGCAGTCCAGCCTCGAAGATCGTACGGTGTAGTAGCATAGACTGTGAAGGGTATATAGATGTCTTTTTCTTTATTTTATTAGTTAGCACTCATGTAAACACTGTAGGTTATGGGTTTGGCATACTTAAAAGTTGCTCAAGTTTGTATATATTAAAGGACTAGGTGAAATATATAAACTAGTTGTTTGTTTGAATGGTTTGTTTTTATGAGTTTTTTTTACAATTATGGGCCTGAGGCCCTATGTGATTGTGATATGTTGTTGATGTATGATGAGGTTTTTGAGGGGACTAGAAGGGTTTAGAAGTAGGTGTTAGATGTGTGATAATATTAAAAGTGCTTTTATAAGTGAAAAAAATTTCAAATTGTCACCCAGGTAGCCGTTGTGCTACCTAATTTTCTATAACATGTAAAATGTTTGTTAAATGGTTTTCTAGGCCTATTATACCTCATATAAAAATGACTAAGGTGAAACTAAGGAATTAAGCAATATCTGATAAAGTTTTAAAATAGCTTGTAAGTGTTAAGGAGTTCAGACTTAGAGCAATGTCAAGATGGGTGACCTGGTAAGAAGTACATCACTTGTTGGGTTTCTTAAGAAGTCCAGTAAGAGGTGTCTCAATATCATTCCATACTTAAGATAGTCAGTGGTCTTAAGTCTAAGGATACTTGCACCATTGTTATGATGAGATCCTATCATTGACATGGATTTATTATCCATT